>ADNK01001593.1:0-16449 GCA_000320545.1 Bigelowiella natans CCMP2755
AGAAGGAGGAGGAGGGGGGGGTGGGGGGGGAGGGAAAAGGACACAGTACATACATACGTCGGGTGGTAGGAATTAGTTCTTTGTAAAAAGAGGAGGTGTTGTGGTGTGATGGTGATGATGGTGATGATGGCGACTATAGCTAACATACACTACAATCTCAATAAGTAGTAATAGTAGTACTTCAAATTCTATGCGAAGAAGTTTTTGCTTCCGTGCATGCTTGTCCTCCCTGATAATGATAGTGATGATGATGATGATGATGATGATGATGATCTTTACATTCCAGTTGCACCCCACAACGACAACAACAACAACAACAACAACAAGTACTATTCTACCACTACTACTACTACCACTACTACTACTACTACTACTACTACTATTGCTACCGTTTTCTTCTATTATGCCTACTACAACTGGGAAAAGTTTGTCCAACTACACACATTATGCTAGTGATACCCCTCCTTCCTCCTCTTACAACTACCACCACCACTACTACTCCTACTACTCCTTCTACTTAATACTTTAACATTCTTCGCCTTTCAGTATCTCTTCTCCCATTTCTCCATCGATTCCATTTCCTTAACAAGAGTTGTACCAAGAAGAGAAAATAAGACAACGATAACGATGATGGCTATTGAGTATTATTCTCTTTGTTGTTAAAATGCTCTGGGAATACCTCAAAGATTGATCGTTTTCCTGCATTTTCTGATTAACATTCTTTGCTCGCGCCCTCCTTTGCAGCTCATGAAATTCGACTTATTGTTTTTACAGCACCATCCACACCAAATTATTCTCAAAATCTTACATAATTTTACTTCGAGAGAACTCACTGAAAACCCCTTCATAACCATCGTCGTTATCAACACGACTCTGCAAATTGAAATTACCCCCTCCCCCTTCTAACCTCCTTGGCTTATTTTAATAAGATGATAATGGAGATTTTGATTGACATGATTTAGTTTATTGTTGTAGTTGAGTCATCGTTTGGTGTAATGAAGTACATAGGATGACCTATCTGTCGTGAGAGAGAATCTTCCTGCCGCATACGACTTAGTTCTAGTTGCATCATTATTATCATTGTTATTATTCTTGTTAATATTTTATATAGTAGCTCATGTACTACTCTTGCAACTACTACTCGTGGAACAAATACTACTACTACTACTACTACTACTACTACACTTATTAGACATACTCACCATCACCACCATCATCATCATCATCGTACACTCACCCTTCAATGCTCTCTCTGCACGAGCTGCGTGCCTACCACGGATATCCTAAGAAGAAGAAGAAGAAAAAGAAGGACAATAACAACAACAACAAAAAGAAAGTAAGAAGAGTCATCCGAGGACAGAGAAAGAGAGAGCATCGACGATAAGAAAAGCACGGAGTGATGAGATGATATTAATCACAGAAACCAACAAACAATACCATCATCTGCATTGTCACTGATCATCATCATAATTATCATTATCACTCACAAGCATACCAATATTTCCATCCACACTTCATGTTGTCATCATCATAGAAAGCATAGAGAGATAATGATGATGATGATGATGATGATGATGATCACCTCCATTTGCATGGAGTGGCGTTGTTGCTTCCTTCTCTTATTTTTCTCCATCACTCGTATAGCACACAACCTACTCGATCTGATATGAAGATAATTACATCCAAACAACGACAAGTTTACAATGAATAAGAAACTATTCGTCATTTTGGTTCCCTTTGTATCAGTAAAGTAATAATATTACAATAGCAGCACCTGTTGTCCTCATGTTGCATTCCATGCCTTTGGGCCTCTATCCGCATCCTAACCAAACGGTAGGTAGATAGTACCCAGTAGTACCGCTTTAGTTAACACATCGTACACTCCTCATACTAGCACCTAGAAACTAAGGACATTCATATATAATCGAGTCGCTCTCTCTCTCTCTCCCTCCCTCTCCTATTTCCCTCGCCCCCTTTTTTTCGCACTACATCCACCATTAGAACACATACACACACACACACACATACACACACACACACACACACCGTTTTTTCCTCTCTCGGAGCAGGTCCAGTTGTCTTTTACACAACAATCGTCGATGACGATGGGATGAAGCAGTGTTGGTTAATATTAGCTGGTGATGAGAGTGAAGATATTGCTGATAGTTTGTTGATAGATGAATGGGTAGCGAGTATAATGATGTTGCATGTCGTGTGTGTGTGTGTGTGTGTGTGTGTGTGTGTGTGTTTGTATGATTACTTTGTAAATAGTATTGATGTTATTTTGAGAATGGGCAGCACCTTTTTCGCTCACGTTCTTTCTTAGCCTGTTCCAATCTCTCTATGGTCATCACAGTTAAACAGCGCTAACAACAACAACAACAGCAAAAGGCAATTTCAATGCGACGACGACAAGGGGGAAAAGAAGCACAAGTCATGAGTTGTTATGATACTCTGAAACAGCATAAGATGATAAGTTTCATCATCTTCAAAATCATCATGTTGTTGAGGAAGATGACATTTCGTCTAATCTCATCATTTTCTGAGGTATTGCGTATTGCCAGTTGTAGCTTAATAGCCGACAAACACGAAGAAAGCAATAACAAACAAACAAACACAAACACACACACACACACACACACACAGAGAGAGAGAGAGAGAGAGAGAGAGAGAGAGAGAGCACAAGGAGCAACGATATACCTGATCTTCTTCTCGCATTCGACAAGTCCATTTTAGTGCTCTGATAGTAGTAGTCGTTGGTAAAATAGAATCAGATAACAAATACGGTAGTAGTAGTAGTAGTAGTAGTAGTAGTAGTAGTAGTAACAACAACAACAACAACAATGATCCACCTTTCGTGCTGCAGTTGTTTCTCGACGAATCTAGAGAAAATCCTAGAATCATCGTCTTCTAACCGCATTCTCCTACTTTCTCTCAAGGCAAGTTCCTTCCTTCTTTTGGCTCGGTGTATCTTCATCAGATCGTACCCTAACGTATCCTCACGGTACATTCTGTTGTTGAGAATAGTAGTTGTCATAGTAGCAGTAGTAGTAGTGTGCAGTGGTAGTGCTTGTTAGTGCTGATGATGGAGATTGTAGTAGTCGCCTTCTTTTCACTGTATGATCGCTAATTATGTGAAATTGCTACTAATGATACAGAACGACACACCCTAAATACTACTACTACAACAACAACAACAACAACAACTACTACTACTACTACCGTTTCATATGTTTCTTTTGCCTTTGGGAGCGATTTTGCACAATTTGTTGCTGCAAAGCCTATGCGTGTATTAATATATATATATATATATATATATATATATTTAATATTTATAATATTTATAACATATAGTATCATCGATTAGTCTTCTTCTGATAATATCATCTGTATTTTTCGTTTTATCGGTCGGTGTATATTCGTGGTATACATGCTGCTGCATTTGCTCATATATTACTATCTCTCACCATCCATGGATAAATTATATATATTTTTGTTAGTTACTAATGCCTAATACGTTCACTATCATATTTATTCGGTAGAGTACAATATTAATTACTAAAATAATAATAACAATAATAACAATCATCATCATCATCATCGTCATCATCACATCATCATCATCGTCATCATCACATCATCATCATCGTCATCATCACATCATTATCTTAGTTATCGTCTCATCTCATCATCTCACAACTGCTAGCACCGACCCTCGATAATCGATCTTCATGGCTCATGCGCTGTCGTTCTACGTGTCCTCCTGGGAGAAACAGAGGCGAGGAAGAAACATAAGAAAGAAAGGCTTAATCCTTTATAATCGGTCATTGAACAACTGCCGCTGCTACTGCTCCTGGCAATATACTGCTTAAATAATAATCCCTCTGTGCATTTATAAGATGATGTGCTCTAGAGTAGATGTTTACGTGCTTTGCAGCAATCTTCACACATTTTCACCACTTCAATCAACACTATCAATAAAACTAATGAAGGAAGGAGGAGGAGGAGGAGGAGGAGAGGAGAAGGAGGCAGCAGCAGGTAGACAGAAGTCGTCTCAATCACCACCCATATAGTTGTTTGTTGTTTTAAATTACTTTTGGATTTTGCCTGCTCTTGCTGTAGCTTTTCGCGCTCTTTTCTCTTTTCATCCAACTCCTACGAGGCATACACATAGTAGATAGTATCAGCACAACACACAACATTGAAGAGAGTTAGGAAGAAGTGTGATGGAAAGAAGACATGCTTCAGTTGAAGATTATATAGCAAATATGTAGAGCCGCAACGTACGACGCAACACTTGCATTCTACTTCAAGAAGAGACGTATACTCTTCTTCTCCTCCTCCTACTGCTACTACTACTACTGCTACCCTTTTTTTCTCCTCTCTCTGCCTCTTCAATCGAGCCCTTTTCTTTGCACGGCGTCTTTGTTCTAATCAAGACATCATCGATAAGGATTAGTAGGGTCTGTCTGCTATTATTGGTAATACCGACAGCTGAATATAATATATAGTAGTAGTAGTAGTAGTAGTAGTAGTAGTAAGAAACCTCTTTGTTGCTGCTCAACATGACGTTCTGCTTCTCTCCTTAGGCGTTCCATCTCCTCCTAGAATCATAAGTATACCACACAACAACACCATAATAAGGCAAAAGACGAGCTACAATTCATCCATTCTCGCTCATCAATCATTATGCTGCTGTTGCTGCATCGAGGAATATCCGTACAGTACAGATAGATTGAAAGTACTTTAACCTCAATGGCAACCATTAAGCACACACACACACACACACACACACACACACAGAGAGAGAGAGAGAGAGAGAGAGAGTGATATTATATAAAAACATCTATACATAGTAGGAAATGTATTCGGTGTTGTTGTATAGGTTATTGTGTGTGCAGAAGCTTTATATTGTGTATATATGTTCCAAATTGAAGGGAATGGCTATCATGATCTTCACTTTATCATCATCATCATCATCATCATCATCATCATTTCTCCTTTTTCTTGCTCTTTTTGTTCTCCTTCTATTCCTTACATTGATTCTTTTCTTCATGGCTTGTCGCTTCACTTCTTGAGCCTCCCTTCGTTTCTAACATCCCACATTACAAGCACACACACACACATACCACACACACACACACGCATATATACATTTATATATATATATATATATATATATATATATACATATAAATACGATATATATATGCTGGTATAATGGTGTAGCAACAGCAGCACCTTCTCCATGTCCCTTTGTTCCCTTTCCTTCAATTCAATCCATCGCGCCAACGAAGAACTTGGCTGCTACACAAGCATACACACACACACACACACACACACACACAAGATAATATGAGGCATATTCATCCCCAAAACTACTATTACTGTTATTGCTTGCACTGCTGGCACTAGTACCTTCTTTCTCTTCGTGGTGTTCTTCTTCTCACCGTTATTGTTGTTGCCACGATCATTGTTATGATGACTATTCTCATCGATGCGATCCGATTTGTTTATATTCGATTGTGCCTCCGTTTGGTCAATACCCCCCTGCTTCATCGTCTCTCCTGCTATTTCAGCAATGCACGTTAGAATGATACATATTATTCACTTATGTTTGTACTCGATCATGCTTGTGCACATGTGTAGGTTCTGCAACAATAACAACAAGCAACACTGATAGTATTCCCACAATAAACACATACACCCGCTTATTACCTTGTTCATTCTCTACTACAGATGATGAAAATGTATTTGTTTGCCTCGTATCATCCTTAGCTGTAACTCCTACTTCTTTCTTGCTATTCTCATCATCGTCGTCATTTTCTCCTCCCGCTCCTGTATGTGCTGCTATGATAACTTTAGTAGATTCGTTTGTCTTGCGTAGCATATCTTTGGCACTTTCTACTTCTTCCTCCTGTATACAATTATAAACGTTAATAAGACTACAAAAGAGAAGAACGAAAGTTTTTGCAATAATCTCTTTTTGCAACGATAATATACCATCATTGCCACTTTTTATTCTTTCTACTGGCACTCAATGCAGTTGCTGCTTTTCAATCTATGTATGATAGCCGTCTATCTATACTTATCGTCAATGCATTTTGCTTATTGCTACCCCTTCCTTCTATATATCTTACCACTTTTTTTGAGACGACACGAACTTGATCAAGATGCCTTCGTTAAAAAAGATGATGATAAGGAAAGGGAAAAGTATATATATATAT
Source organism: Bigelowiella natans CCMP2755 (assembly GCA_000320545.1). Lineage (NCBI taxonomy): Eukaryota > Cercozoa > Chlorarachniophyceae > Bigelowiella > Bigelowiella natans. Next base: position 6,228 of record ADNK01001593.1, read on the forward strand.
ATATATATATATATATATATATATATATATATATATTATGTATTTGCTATTGCCTATATACGAAATATACTTTAGAAATACTTGGGCCGATTGATGTATCATTGGCTTTTCATAATAATTTGTCGGCTCCTCTCATCACTATTACTGTTCAACTAATATAGCAGCAGTGCACTCATAATCATTTACTACTTTTTATGTTCGTTGATATCGCTTTCCCTCTTGTCGAATATTCCTGAACAAAGAGTGGAGATGAAGGATGGATAATCAATCATGATCATGTTGTGGAATTATGTTGCTATTTCACTACAGCTATTGAATGCTCGCTAAAATGTGACTACTTTAAGTTGTACCCATGTAGTTATTCCACTGTTTTTGGAACTCTGGTGTCGGTTCGATGTCCTCCTGCCAATAGTGCAAATACGATGATATGGTGATGATGATGTTAGCACCACGATGATGAAACCATACCGGTGATGATGATGATGATGATGATGATGATGATATTGTTTTTTTAGGTTTAGAATTGGTATGAAGCTTTGTTGAGAGGGTGGGTAGAAAGATGCTAGGAATGGAAGTAATAATTAGTGATTGGTCTACAGAGTGAAATGACCTCTTGGGCACTGAAATGGCGTCCTTCACAAAGTCTTAGAAATTCCTCATCAGAATCGAATTGTGGTTCTTCTTCCTTTATATAACCTATGTAGTCGCAGCAGCCCGCACCACCACACCAGAATTACAGAACACACACACACACACACACACACACACACACTCCTCAATGACAACCAAACGACATTAGGAAGTAGAGTAGTGGCAGCAGGTGGCAGCAGTAGTACAAGTAGTAGTAGTAGTAGTAGTAGTAGTAGTAGGAGGAGGAGGAGGAGCAGTAGCAGGAGGAGCAGTTGCAAAAAATAGAAGGAGCTGCTGAAAGCACCAATTTCGTCGTCAGTCATATTTCTCATCTTATTCTTCTCCGCCTCCATACGCAGTCGAATCTGATGAAGAAACAACAAGTAGTCGTCACTGTTGCTTGACAGAATCCATTACTAACTCCAGGAACACTAACACAGCTAGATGATCCAACCTCGTCATCCGTGATATCACCGACCCCAATCCCCATCGTGAGGATCCCCACTCCATCATCCTCGTCTTCGATTTCCATCAGAAGAAACTTGCTCCTCTCTGCTTTCTATCTCAAAGTGCTGAGACGTCGTCTGTTGCTGCGTTCTAAACGTTGGTGCGTTTCAACATTTGCAGTTCTCCTCCCCCTCCTGCCTCCTCCCACTAAGGTTGGCGGGAACGAGTAACGATGGACGTAACAGTAGGTCTGGTGCTCAAAGAACAAGTTTATTGTGCCTGCTAAGTTCCTATTCTAGTCCGATTTTAGCGCTACAAACATCTGAATTCAGCATACGTATCTGTCCTTCTTTGTTGTTATTCATTGCGACAGTAATAATCTTCAAGAACATTTGTGGAGGGAACTATACCTAAAGAATTACATCGTTTTTACTATCCCAAGAATCATTGTTGCATTTGTTCTACATCCAGATGTGTATTGGCAATATTGATTGTTGTAGATGTTGTCTGTGAAAGCACGAGGTTGTTCTGCACATTACCCTCTTTTGACCAAAGAAATTTGACAGAAGAAGGTACTTTTTCTGCCCCAACTTCCGATTCGCTCGGAAGCACGATGAGAGGTTTCCCAACCCACTTCTTTGGTTAGCCGCAATGGAAAGCCATCCATCATCGCGAGGTAGTGCTAGTTGCGCTACGTCCCTGGATTGGGGAGGAGGAAGAGGGGGTTTCTCTTTGGAAGAAGAAGCAGAGGCAAAGATTTCAAGACAACTAGTGCAGTTGAACGACTTGTTGTATGCTGAAGGTAAACAGCTCAAAGTACTTCGTCAAAGGTATGATGTCTACCCACAACTCAAAATAAAACCAACAATGATGACAATGCTGATGATGCCTCTGCTGATGCTGCTGCTGCTGCTGATGCTGCTGATGATGATGACAGTCACGATGACGATGACGGAGACTTTAAGACAAAGCATGTGCGTTCGCGATAAATTCATTCTCCAATCGACATCTTTCGATTTGATGAAGGCTATACTCAATGTCATGATAATTTCTTTAGATTTGACGAAGAGTATCAACGCCAGCTAGCGAGAACTGCAAATCGATACCGACGGAAAGCGGTTGGATGTGTAGTTATGATTTATGGTGTACCTTCTACATTTTTGGCAGACTAACTATTACAACCTGCTCTCTCATATTGTGTACACAGAAAATTAAAAATCCTACATAAGTAACCTGTAACAATTGCATTTTTCGCTCACCTGCAGGTAAATTATTTACGAGAAAGTGACGAGTGGCAAGAAGCATTTCCATTCTTCGCTGTAAAGGGCGTTGCTACACAAGCGCAACATGATCAAGACAAAATGCCCTTCAAAAAACACCCAAATATACATCGAGATCAAAAATCCAGTGAAAGTCTTTGCTGTAGGGGTGTCCCTGCTGCTGCTGCTGCTGGTGGTGGTGGTGGTGCTGGTACTATGCCAAGTTCACCTTCCCATCCTATGAAGAAGCGTATGCCAAATGCAAGAATATCAAGTGGGCAGTTATCACCGTCATCGTCTTCATCGTCATCATCTTCACCTGTAGATTACTACGGTTGTGGTGATGTCCTCAATATTTCCTATGATCGTATTGATATCGACCATCGAGGGCTCGAAGTGAGGGGAACTGCATTACAAATAGAGCCTACGAGCCACACAGAAGAGGAGGTACAACTGCAAGCCAAACAGATAGAAGGATGTTCATATTAGTAATAAGACGATGATGAGCAAGAGGAGGAGGAGCTACATCATTTTCACCAACATATCTCTTGAATACAAACTAATCACTGTCGGTCAGGTGTTTGCTCGTCACGGCGTCATCGAGGAAATGATATCGGCTGATTCCCTTTGCAGGACCGCCGCTCAAACACCAAAAATAATAGGCAATAAGTTTCATCCTATCACTCCTGAGAAGGTTTACTGGCATCAAATACACACCAACCTCTTCGAGAACCTGTGGGTTGAAATGGTACGATTATGACCATGTTCGATGTGTATGTGTCAGCATAATGCTGCTGATACTATTGCTACTGCTGCTGCTGCAAATGATGACTGTATGCTTTGTTCTTCTGTGAAAACTAAACATGTATAAGACATATAGGAACACTTACAAAACACTCCAACTAAATTGCTGACTTCAGTAGTCTCGTTCGTAAATGCTTCCTATATCTTTACTCACAACATTGGTTATCAGATCAATAACATAGAGGCGCTAATGCTTGAAGATGAAAATCAGAAAAGGACAAAAAGGGAAAGGGAAGGTCGGGGAGATTTTTTAAACTAGCAGCCCTCAATGGAATGTATTCTCTAATGTTGGTTTGTCATAATAACGATAAGAATCATCATCATCATGATCATAATGATGATAAACATCGCCATCATCTTTATCTTCCCTTTGTTGCTGTATTCATCTATCAATTAGGGGGTAAAGAAGAAGCCGGAGGAGGAACGAAGCAAATGCCCAGCACCACAACCAAGTACCAGCAGCAGGCTGGTTTGAAGCCATCATTATCCTCCTCGTCGTTGGTATCCTCATGCACAACACCCACCACGGTGTACAGCGATGAAGAGGTGCCACCAGTCACACATCGTGATCGCAGGTGGTTGCAGGAAAGACAGCAACAACAACAACAGCGTGTCAATACTGATGATGATGTTGATGATAGAGATGTCCTGCTTCACCCATCGCTATCAAGTAGCTGTATTCCGAGCAATGTAGCCCCAGTCACCACCACTCTGTTAGCAGCCGCATCAACAGATTTGATAGAGAAAAAGAAAAATAAGGCCATACTGATGAGGAATAATAAGCAGTGGGTTTATAGCGGTGACAGTCGTGATGGTGTACACCATATAAAAGGCAGCACCAACGCTGTTACTACTTTCACTAATACTACAATAAGTACTAAGCCTGCAAAGTCTACTTCACCAGTGAGGGTGTGTAAATCGTACAATTTCCGTATTCTGTCATTAGTCTGTGAATGAATAGTTATAATGGTACGGCTACCATATTGTTGATGTGTTGAGAATGACGATGGCACATCTATAAAAACGACATGATTTCACATCATATGCCGAATTCCAAGAATTAATGATAGGGGACGAGAAAGACATGATTTTGATACTCTACAATTCCTTCGTTAGGTTGTGGAACTCATCATTGTGGTTGTTATTCATCATCTAACCCCTCAGAAGATTCGTCGCCGTGGAAGGGAACGGTCCAAGGCACGAGCTTTGTCAATGGTGGTCAATGCACCGTCGTCATCTACGATGATCATGAAAACAATGAAAATGATGCAACATGATGAGCAGCACCGGCGGCCCAAAACCTCTGTTCTTACAAATAAGCCAAATAAATCTTCATTAACGACACTTTCCAAGGGAAGACACCGTCCGGTTACCAGCTGGCCAGTGGCCACAACAAATATAACAACTTTAGCTTCCTCTCTCTCCCTTCCTCCCAATAAAAATACGCGTCTACCTCTTTTACATGGGACTGTAGGAGTCGCAGCAGCCGCACCAGAGGCGGACCGAAAAATCATTCCTCATTCTCAACATCCTCATCATATCCAGTCTAGTAACTACATCTTTGATTCGTGGTCTTTGACACGTAGTACGAAGTTGTCGAGAATACCTGTCCATCGACTCAGACTCAGGAGACACCAACATGCGCAGCAACAGCAGCAACATCAATCATCATCCTGCTCTTCTCTACTTCTCCCGAGAATTCGTGGACACTCATTCGGTCTCACTCGAAAGAATAATCTACATTCCTCATCGATAGATGGTAGTGGTAATGGTGTTGGTGCGGGGAGACGATTCTCGCATAAAATAACATCATCTCCCCAAAGGAAACAGCAGCAGAAACACCACCCATCTTCTCAACAGCAGCGACAGTCTCAACTTGCTGGCAAAAACCGTCGTGAGATAGAAAGAGCTAACTTATTCCCGTCGTTATCATCTCAACCTTTTCTGGGCCAGGAGAAGTAGCAGGTACAACGAAGGTAGCATGTCACAAAGCACAAAGGCAAATAACAAATATGAACACGCTGCGCATGTGTACGTAGCACTTATTGAGCATTAGTCACATGCTACACATTGTGCACTACATGTAGCTGCTATACTAGCCATCTATGTATCTAGCAGCTAGCCATAGTGCTAGCAGAGTGCACGCAAGCTAGCAAGAAGGACGGCCCTCCTGCTAGCTAGCCTCGTTTATATACGCACATGCAAGTCGCACATATCTAGCAGACATGGCCATCGATCGCTGTGCATACGATACTAGCTTAGCTACGCTGTCTAGCTGCCGCACATTATTGTACGCAGAAGAGCTATGTCGATCGTGCGATGACTGACTAGCTAGCTAGACTGAGCATGTAATGCCCGCTATAGTTGGCTAGCCAGAAAAATATTGGTTGAATGCTGATATCACTAATCAAAGTTCATGTCGCGATGGAAGAAACACAATGTGACATCTTCCTTGTGTACGATTATATCACATAAGCGCATCAAAATAAGTCGTTATCTCAAACTATATCTCTTTTTCTCTTCAGATTAAGTGATGAAATGCATGCCACATTATCAAACCTCTCTACTATATCTCCTTATCGTTCAAAGAAAAATACAATTCCTGATTGTGATGTCACGGCCTTTTTGTAATAGCACATTCAGATGTTGATTTGTGTGCCACCGCTTGAGTTCCACTCGACATTGCGTTTACTCCTCTTTGCGACGACATTTAAAGTCAAAGAAGTTGCAGTCTCCCTTTCCCCATGGGTAAGGCTTGTTACGGATCTTCATGTAAGAATAAACTGGCCCTTCCCCGTCATGAGGGTGGTGCATCAACTCGAGGGCAGTGTTGATAGCAAGAGCGCCAGCAACCAGAGGCAATGAGGCGTATGTCACCTTCTTCCACCATGCCATTCCTTCTTTGATCTCTTCTGGAGATCCATGGCCTCCGACGAGTCTCTTTTGGCCCCTAAGGGATGGGGGGGAGCGGGCAACACGACGAAGGAGGTTGCGACCTAGCATCACTATCTCTCTTGAGTTGTGACGGCATGATGGTAAATTAAGGAGGTTGAGATCGTATATCAGAATATTTACTTGTCGTACATATAAGATTTAACCTCATCTATGTTTTATAACGAACAATCTAGGTCTTTCATACTAAAGTTGAAATCTCTTTAAGACTTAGAGTATTAGACGTGCATAGAAGACAGTCAAATTTTTGATTAATTCCCATTATTGGGGTGTTTTTAATAAATGAACTGCCTTGAATTTGTATTTGTTTCGGAGATTGTGACAGCTATCCTATTTCGGGAGACAATATTACAAAAAACAGAATCCATTTTGTAATAATATAATTTCTAAGAGACAATATTTTGATCTTATGAAAGCTTCGTGATATTAGTTGGGGATTGGATGCGATTTTCAGATTTATTCTTCGGCCGAACTTTTAAGTTCTCTTTTACCAACGTTATCGAGAAGTAACAACAACATTAGCAACAAATAGCACTTCTGTAAAATAATACCCAGGATATAACTAAATAGTTTTTACTATTACAGAGAAATATTGATACTCCAATCATGATTTGGTCTTGGAGTTTCTGAAGGAGGAGGACACTCCATGTAGATGTTTTCGGCTTAAAAACACTATGTTTTTTGTACGGAGATTGCATTCATTTCCTCAAAACCCAACAAGAACAGTTCAAGGAGCGCATGTACTCTGCGCGCAGACTATCTTCCGTCACTCTGGGAAAACATGCCCCGTTGCTGGAGCATCATTTTTATCAGCAACGGGGGGATCTATTGTTAAGATTAATGAGCAACAGTAGTACGGAAGTAGGGTGTGCTGATCGGTATGTGATGCTTGAGAAAGATCAAAGTGAACATGAGAGGTAACATCAGTTTTTGCAGGGGGAAACAACTATCTGCATCCATGGCTAGGACTTACAACAAAGTTGGGGGTTCACAGTCTCTAGCTCACGATCTTACATTCCCCTCATTAACAATAGCCGCGGCAGATGTTGCCAAAAGGTCGACACCAGTGAAACAGTCACAATGGCGGCCTATTTTCAAAGTTCTGTCTTTTTTTTCATTTGAAAAGGTTTTCCTCCGAGGAAATTATCAACATTGCAGATCTAGGATGTTCGCAGGTGTTATATCACATGCCATTCCATCCCCTCCATCTAGAAATGACGGAACGTCATTCATCATTATTCATCATCATCATCATCATCATCATCATCATCATATTATGATCACCATTGTCATCAAAGCTCATGATCACTGACATTACTGTGCACAATGAACTAGGGATTAAATTCCATGAGGACATGCGGATTGATGATTGACGTAATCGAGGAAGAACAAAAAAAGATGATAGAAAAGCAGGAAATGAAGACATATTCAGAGTTCATGGTGAGGTTTCCCATCATAAACGCATTGCGCTAATTAACTCAAATTCAGCAGTCTGGGCATCATAATGAATAATCATCGATTAAAATGAGGACTATGGTACCCAGATATACCACGAAGACCTTCCTACAAACGATTTCAACCAGCTCATGGATGTCCTTTCTTCTCCCCGCGACTCCTACATCAGAGAAGGGGTCTTATTTCTTCCACACCTTCTCCCCCCTCCTTCGACATCATCATCATCACCATCATCGTCATCATATTTTCCAAATACCTACGAATAAACAAGAATGATAGAAATAACAGCCTAAAATGGCGTATTTATTGATATCAAATATATTGTGTTGTTTACTAGTTTGTACTATCTTCTAGGTGTATGCATGCGCGATTGGCCGTTCTTTTTATGCCCGCCTTTTCCCTCCGTACGTCACTCTGAAACACGCATATTAGAGGGTGGAGGAAAAGGATGTTCATCGATTCATTGGGAGATCTTCTTATGTATATGTAAATTGTATTCATCTCCTCTCTCTCTCTCTCTCTTTCTCTCTCTCCTTCTCCTACGCAGTCGTTTTTTGCACATGGTAACTTGCTACATCACGTTGCATTGGCTGTCAACTACACCAAGGTAGTAGATGGATGGACCTATCTAAAGATACACGATGATAAATCTATAGCTTCACATCTCTTTGAGTTCTGAACATGTGATAACATCTTGGCATGTAGTGTCCTCCCTGGAATTGTATTCAACGCAGCAGAGAGTGAGTAGTAGTAGTACCGTAGTAGTCATCATGATGATGATGATGATGATGATTATAATAATGATGGTGGTGATGATGACATGTCACTGCAAGTATGCACCAAAAGGACATAACAACACGCATGATGTGGTGTTGTACGTTTCTTCGTTTTGTGAAATGCAAAGTAATGTTTCTAAATGATTGTGGTTCGGATTTAACTTGTTGTGATGTGATGCTGCTACGGAGAAGAAGTGTCTGGTTCGTGCGATGCTACTACTACCACTACTACTACTACTACAACTACTAAAGATTTTGCGCAGCATAAAGAACGATGGGCTCTCCAGGTAGTAGTAATAGTAGTAGTAGTAGTAGTTGCAGCATCGGCAGTAGCAGTAGAGTGCAGTGAAAGATTAAAAGAGCATTAACCTCCTCTTGACACAATGCACATTCACATCTTTAGTTTTTGTTTACTGCTGATCGTTGCATGTTGCTTGAAAACTACTACTAGTACTACTACTACTACTACTACTACTACTACTACCACTGCTACTACGTGCTGGATGATGTGTTTGGTTGTGTTGATTTGATGGAGGCACGGGAAGACCTGAAAACATTTCTTCAACTGAGAGGTTGGTGTTGTTACTTATCCTTCATTTTACAATCCATACGATAATAATGGTGATGAGGAATATGCCTACAGCTATCTTAACGATGTTGTGGATTGTGAGTTAATTTCACGTGTACCAATGCACATGTTAGCATATTATAATATACATACACATATTTAAAGAATGTTATCTTACAGCTGATGAGCTAAAGGCGGGGGGTCATCTTGTCGCTGTGATGATCGCTAGCAAAGATGACGGTAGCTTATCGAAGACTGCTTATGAACACGCGCATATGAACACACGTTGTAGATGAAACCGATTATACGGCATCGTTACTCTCTCTCTCTCTCTCTCTCTCTCTCTCTCTCTGTGTGTGTGTGTGTATGTGTGTGTCTGATCTGCCCATCTTGTGGGATGAGTTGTCTTCTATCCTAACAACGCTGTTCTAGGAAGTACAAGCAACCCTTTCGTACGCTCACAATCTCCAACCGGTACTATCATAAAGTATTTTAATACTTAATGAAATTATTGACGACCGTGTCTTCTCTTCTCTTTCCTTCCATAGAGAAGAATTCATGCATTGCTCGCTCTATCATGTCTCTTGTAGAAGATAAAAAGGTAACTGCAATTACATCAGCTATTGTAGTAGCTCTCTAATCTATTGGTGGTAGTGCTGCTGCTACTTTTGTAGCTGTTTAATAAAGAAGCATCTTAATTTTGTGATGATTCCATACGGAACAGCAGCATAGTTTATAAACCTGATGTGTGCGTGCGTGTGTGTGTTTCATCGTTATCGGTCGATTTGTGTATCTTTTGTTGTCTGTCTCTTACTATGCTTGTCTTAGATTACTGTGGAAGAGGCTGAGAAGGTACCTGCTCTCACTCCTCTTCTTCCTCCTCTAGCAAATGGTATTATCTACAAGGGCTTTATCCTGCTGTCGTCTACTGTTTGTATTATTGCATTACTATTACCTGCAGATGCAATGCCCGTATTATCTCCGCACACGTGCAGAGGTTAGAGAAGTCTTGGAATCATCAGAGATACGGAATAAATTTGAGGTGGGGGAACAAGTTATTACCAGAGCACTGCTCATTCTTGTTATAAAGATTCAATGATATTCTTCTCTTGTAATTCCTCTGTTATGATGTCTTACCCACCCTATGAAGTTATTCGATTAAATAGTATAATTTTGCGTGTTCATTTACCATGAAAGCTGCAAGATATGATGCTGATGGAGGTCCCCATCACTGTCCCTCCTTCTGCTTCTGACGGCCATGATAATGATAACAATGAATGGAATGGTAGGCAAATATTGTGTGCTTTCATTTTCCTCCTTTTTCTTTGCCC
>ADNK01001592.1:0-15000 GCA_000320545.1 Bigelowiella natans CCMP2755
TAGAAAATAAGGTAGAAGGAGGAAGGAGGAGGAGGAGGTACAATGCAACATACGCACATACACACACACACACACACACACACACACACATGTACGCAGGTATGAAGGAGGTATTGTGTGGGGGTTAGTGTGAACGAAGAAGAATGAATCATATTATGTTTTGTTGTTGCAATGAGTGATGACCAATAGTATCAATCAATCAATCAATCAATCGCCAGATGATATTATATCAATCAAAGAGGAGAAGGAGGAGGAGGAAGATGATACAAAACTATTACAATCACATCGTCGGCGACATGGCAAGCACTATCCAATTATCATCATCATCATCATCATTAGTACCTTTGAGTAGGTTGACCCCCGTAAAAGCAACTTCTAGGTTGAAACCATTACGACGGAAAGAGATTGTTCTATTATCACCGTCCCACAAGCACCCAATCACATCTCCTTGCTTCCAACGACCAGTTGATGATGATGATGATGATGATGATGATGATGATCCGTATCTGTTACGTGCGGTATCAGTACCAGCATTACCAGTAGTAGGAAGATGATTCATCAAAATAGTAGTAGTAGAACAAACAGACAACCGATAATACGATAGATGGATTAAGCTAATACTCAACTGCATTATTGATGACACCACCGTTCTTATTCGTATTCTTCTTATTATTATTATTCCTCCTCTTCTACTCACTACTGTACTTACTTTGAGGCTCTTCCTTCGTATATTTTTTGCCCTGCTTTACTCTCAAACCCCCACGTGTTGGGAAGATCACCAACACCACCACCAAATGATGCTTTGGTATTCATCCCGAAGGTTTCTGGGCATGCCCACCCCACATGGATACCACCTTAAAAGATATGGAAGACGAAACAGCATCAATGGACAAAGAGGAGGAGGAGGAGGAGAGGGAGAAACATCAGTATTATGACTATCATCAGAATAGATGACGAAGTTTTTCACTTTCAATGACCATGATGATGATGATGATGATGATGAGGATGATGATGATGAGGATGATAGGTAGCTTTTTATTGATGAAAACTACAACAACCTGGCTTTCGTACATGTACTTCATAATACCATTTCCCCTTGGTAAGAAGCGCTCCGTATGCAAGGGTAGTCACGGGTACTTGAGAGGTGCCTTCATCATCATCATCATCATCATCATCATCATCAATGAACCATATTATGTTATGTCCCAAAGAAGAGCAGGAAGAGAAGTAAGTAGGATATACTTCAACTATAACACAGCACAACATAGACGATGAAGAGGGTTGGAGAACATTAGAGCACAAATAGTAGTAGATCACAAGGAATAACGCTTATTCTTCTGCTAGTGCCTACACACCACCACTACCACCACCACCACCACCACTACTACTATAATAGTTTGATGATGATGATGGTGATGATGATGATGATGGTGCTAATACTACCCTTTACAATTCGACCCTGCACCAAAGACGCTCCCACACGCGAAATGGACAACAATCGCAATCTGCACGTCTGCAAGCTTTCGAGAGCCTCTTTGATGAGTTCCTTCTCCTGATAGTAATGATAATAAGTGAGGAAGATGAATGGATAGAGAAATGCTTGCTTCAAGATGGGGACCAATGGCTCCTCATTATCATCATACTACAACTACTACTACATGTACTACTACTACTGCTACTGGTACTACAACTACTCTTAGCTCTTGTAGTAGACTTAACTTCCTAACTACTACTACTACTACTACTACTACCTTCGGCTTAAAACCAAGTTTACGGAAGATTTTGGGGTCTGCTTGAGCTACGAGGAAGAGATCTCGTACCGTTCGTACTTTAAGTTCTGATGCCAACCGCTATCATCCAACATAATCATAATAACAAAAATTAATAACACAAAATAGCAGCAGCAACAACAAGAACAACACAAGGAAGATAAGTAGAGTCGTAGCGTGTCTTCTCTCAGGTGATTTTGTGCTTCTACAGGGACGAGTGGTATCAACATTACATCATCAAATGAACTAGGAGGAGGAGGAGGAGGAGGAGGAGGAGGAGGTGGAAATGAGAGGGAAAATGATGACGAATACTATGATGACACGATGATTCGTTTGATGTACAAGGTAATAAGGAGGCGAAAGAAGAATGGGTGGTATAGTATATGAGGAGAAAAGGAAAAGAGTAGGAAGGTAGATAAGTTATTTATGGTAAGGGTTCTCCTATTAGCAGAGCCACTGACCACTAGCAGCACGTCTTTTGCATGTTTTCCTTCTGAATTATCGTTACTACTACTATCCTCCTCCTCCTTTGTGTTGTTCTTAGCTGGTGAAGACGAGGAAGTAGTAGCAGCGGTGGTGTGTGGTGGGAACAACGTAAGAAGAAAATGCTCCAAAGTGGTGTCCAAGCGCACCTTCGTTATTAGTAGTAGTAGTAGTCTCAATGAAGAAGAACACACAACGACGTATGATGAGCGCAGTAGATGATAGAAGACGAAAGAGGAGAAGTAGAGAGTTGAGAGGTGTTATTACGATCATTCACGTGTTGGTTTTTGCAGCATTTTGAACAATAAAATGATGCTGATGGTGATGCTGAAACAGGAACGATGATAAACCTGGGATCTCCGTTTATAACCACCACTCGAGAGACTTCCACGACCATTAGTAAGTTGTTGTTGCTGCTGGTTCATCACCTGTGCACGCGTATTTCGATGTGCGACAAAGGCTGCCCACTCCAAAACTCCTTTCTCACGAATCAGAACGCCATCTGTAAACATCATTTGTTGTTGCTGCTTTTTAGTTGTTTGCTCGCAATTATGGACGATAGTGGTTTTGTTGGTTGACATCAATTGTTGAGAGGAAGAAGAAGAATATAGGAGAAATAGTATCTGAAAGAACCAACATTAGTTGTTCAGAGGAAGAAGAATCAAGGGTAGTAGTATCTCAAAGCTTACAAATGAGTACTGACTCCTTCTTATTTCTATTTCTCAACTTTGAGGTCAAATTAAAAATGATTTTAGTTTGTCTTGCTTCTTTTTCTTTCTCTCTTCCTTTTGCCTCCCACCGTAGACGACGCGCATATAATGCTCTTTGCCCAAAATTTGATGCGTATTCTCTGACATGCCGGCAGCCTCAATGATGGAGCGAATGGGAAGAGGGGGAGGATAGGGAGGTGGAAGGAGAATCAACAGCCATGAATTTGCATACGAAATACAAATACAGAAAAGAAAAATCATTGAAAAAGATTATTGATAGATTATAATGAAAATCTAAAAGATTGAGGATGGATTATGTTGATGGCAGTCTTGATGAACCAGCACCACCATCACCGTCGTGCATACCATCTCTCATTTCGTGTTTATACAGCTCCTATAAAACCTGTAAAAACGCGTTGACGGTGCGGGCACTCATCATTTCTTGATAGAAGCGATCCCTAAGAATGTTAAGCAGCTGCATGAACTTGGAGGTTCCATACTTGTCGAGCTTCTCCTGAAGGAAAACAGAGGACCAACCCCACCCACCACCATTTGCGCCATCATCAATGATTGCTGTATGTGAGAGGTAGCCAATTCACACAAAAGTATTATTATTATCCAAGTATCGTTACTCTGGTACTAGAAGTACTAGCAGTTGTTAGTATTAACGCATTGCTTGCCGTTGTGTTTACTTTAAGTGCAGAGGCGTTGTCGCCCTCAAGCTGCTGACACATCCGTATCCCTAACTAAAAAGCAAAATATATTCCAAATGAGTACCTCCCTCCCTCCCTCCCTCCCTCATTTGGCTGTGTTACTAAGTTGAGGATTATGTTGTACATAACCTGACAAAGAAGACGTGGAATCAGGTCTCGGTGTATGAAGGCCTGAAAAATAAAATAGGGGATGATTTGTCGTTCGACGGCACGCCTGTTGGTGTCACTCAGTCATTCATAACTGCTGCTACTTCTTCTTCTTCTCCTTCTTCATTACTGTGAATATGGTAGAAAAAGAATGGTGGAAGAAAATGCCCCACGTTCGCCATTTTATAATACATGTAGTAGTAATAGTAGTAGTAGTAGTAGTAGTAGTAGTAGTAGTAGTAGAGTCTTCGAGTTCTCTCGCTATCCACCATCTTACCTGGCCTTGAGAGACGCTATTCCATATCCGCTCCGTCTCCTCTTCATCAAGCCATACCTAATAAAAAGAAGAGACGACGACAATGTCGCAAGAAGACAGTATATGATAATACATACATATATACATACATACATACATACACCGATACCGACGAAAACAACAATGATGAAGCATGCAAGTATTCCTCTATAAGATATTATTCGAGTACTTCAAGCAGTGAGTTGAATGCCTCCTGACAAATGTCTGGTACCTTTATCTTTTTCATGCCAAGGAATTTGACAACGTCATAGCTGCACGCGAAAGAGGAGGGCTTGATCCCCATCCCTGGTGTTCTCTTTTCCGAGCTACGCAAACGTGACAAAGAGACCTTTTGCTGCTCACTTCAAATTCCAAGTGGTATTCCTCGTTGAGTATTTAGGATGTTGTTAGTGTTGTTATTCTTCTCTATTCCTGGCTAACTTTCATCGTCCAAACTACAAACGGCGAGAACCACACCAACAATTCAATATTCGAAGAACAGAAATTGGAACTTTGTTGATCAATATCAGTTAGTGACGGGGCTAGAATTCGGCGAATTCCGGCGAATTACTCCCAGCTGTCGCTATTGCTGAATTATTTAGAATAGTTGTGCTTCCATATTCAATAAATTCATTCTACTTTATGTTTCCGTCTTGTTATTATCGATGTCGCATTATAATTATGTCTTCAATTACGCTATCTCGAGTCTGAGCCAAGATCAGATTGTCATATTAGGCCCGTGTGTAGACCCTCCCCTCACATAGCAAAATGAGCATGCTCGCCAGTAAGCCCAAGAAGGTGGCTCAATCCCAAGAAGTCTCTCGTAGTATCCGTATCACCTTATCTTCCAGGAAAGTTAAAGCTCTTGAAGCAGGTGGATTCGATTGATTATTGAAGTATGGCATACAGCAGAACATAATGGATAAAAAGTTACACTATGCGGAGTGAATTAATAGCCCTGAATTAATAGCCCTATGCCTTTTTTTAAATAGTATGCAATACGCTCATCGATAAGTCCAAGAAGCGTGGACTTAAGGTTAAGGGGCCTGTCCGCCTGCCAACCAAGCACCTTCGCATTTGCACAAGAAAATCGCCTTGTGGTGAAGGAACCAACACTTGGGACAAATTCGAAATGCGCATTCATAAGCGCATCATCGACCTCCACTCTCCCGCCGATGTTGTACGACAGATTACTTCTATCAGTATCGAATCCGGTATTGCAAACGTGAAAATTATACATGACTTTCATTCAGACTAGATGTATAGACGCTAACACCCAATCACAAATTAAACCTCTCATTAGCACCCACATAACTAACATGCCTAGGTTCTCCCGACCATGTTGATAGTTTTCACTTTTAATATTCATATGTTTTGATGTCTATCCAGGTGTTGAAGTTGAAGTGACCATTCCTGAGAAGTAAAGAGTTACATGAAGTCTAAACCGATGAACATGTGTAGTATCGGTGGGACCGTGGTGTCGCTACTGTCATTGATGTCCATTCTGTTCAGTTAGAAAAAAATAGTTTTCTACACAGAACGTACACAGCATGGATAGGATATTGAATGTGTGCTGGCACTTGGCGCGTAATGATAAACAGCACACAAACGCCCACATGAAAGAACATATAGAAAATATGTCGAGGCCTAGGCAACTGTAGTAACATTTACACGTGCGCCCCAGCGCGTACGCACATGTAAAGAATTAGGTGCTGTGATGATAAAACGTCTTAAACATGCTAGCACGCTAGCATACTAGCATAGCAGATATATGGCATGGTTGCAATAAAACACTAGAACAGCATCCTACTCCAGTTGTACGCGTGCAAGCTATAGCATGCCACGACATCACGATGCATGCTGTAGCTAGCTCTAGAGCTATAGGCTGCTCGCAATATGCTAGCGTGCAACGAATAATCAAAGTCCCGCACATTAATATATATGCGCAATAATGCACATGCATATACATGTATGATCGATCGACCATCTAGCTAGCTATAGTAGCTAGCTAGATAGCTATATAGCCACATGCAACAACATAACAATAAACAGCGAGCGACACATGTATGCATGCATGCACACAAGCTAGCGCACATATAGCATAGCAAGCGCATGTACCATCATGCAACGAACATGCTAGCATGGATCGGACCACACATGTATATAGCATGATCTCCTAAAGATATGCGATGATCGATTGCGTGACTGCATGCCCAATAATGTGTGCACCATCTAGACATTACACTTTGTGGCGGGTGCATTGTCTGAGTAATCTAGCAATAGATGTAACGATGCACATTGGCATCGGATGGGATTTGAGCAATTATCATTGACTTCCATGCTAAAGATAACACGCGTCTTGTCGTGCTACGATGCAGTTTTCCAGGGATAAGGGCCACTTCTAAGGGGAAGCCCCATTATCAATGAAAGAGGTATGGTATTTCATAGTTTCGAGATTTAAGATTTCACTTATTATTGTTGGCTTTGATCAAAGATCGTCCCTAGTCATCCACCTTTTCAGATTATTATCACATTATAAACCAGGGTTTACATAATTAGTCAGCCTCTCTCTGCGCTGGTGTATCATAACTACTCTTTTGATGCCTTTCTTCTATATTTTATCTCGTATTTTCCCTTGACATAGTACTTTTCGCAACACACACAGGACACAAATGATGCTGTACAACTATAGACTAGGGTAAAATAATCATTGTCACCAAAAAAATTAAATTAACTCAATCTCCTTACACATTAGTGAAATTGCCTGGTAACATACCCACAACTTAAATATTTAAAATTTCCAGATAAACGTACAGGACTGCGAAGCAGCTGCTTCAACTACCTCTTTTATGGTCTTTTTTCGTGTGTATTTGACGCCAGGCCCCGTAAGAGGAATAATGGATGGGAAATCACTTCCAAGTATTATTGAATTGACCCAGTCACTCACTTTATCTTGAAGGTATATCAGGGCAATGAGGGAAGATAAATAGATCATCAGAAGTAGCATGTAGCTTTATCATTCGTCAATGGCATTGCTGTCGTTTTTGTAGCAGAATGATTGTATTGATCCCTCAAAATACGGTATGGTGATGTAATGATGGCAGCTTACAACATGAATACATATTTAAACCAACTTGAAGTTGTTCTGATGCCAGTGACAATGGCATATTATTTGTTTTTGAATATGTATAACCAACTCTAATAATAACACTACCTATCGTTTCTTTTGTCTCTGCTTTCCGGGTAGTATCATTTTTATTATCGTTGTCAGTGGTGGCAGCAGCGGTTTTTGAATTTGTCGCGATCATTTTGGTTGTCGTCGTGGTAGAAATGGTATCAACCATAGATATAATGTCGGTATCGAAATTCTCAATCTGTGCCATATTGCAACACAAATTTCTTAAAGTATATGTCATGCATGCACACGCACTTATGTTGTCAAATCTCAACAGTGAAAACATTGCTTTGTTGGATTTGTTGTTGTTGTATTGGATATTTCTCTTATTCTTTGCTGCACAGACAGAGATATTTAGTAAGATTGTGGGTATTTAGTGTTCTACATACGAATTGAAGGGCATTGTAAACGTTTGCCGTCTGGCCAGCAAATCTTCGATATCTTAATATGTGTGGGTAGAATAATTTTGTTAATGCAGTGTGCGACGAAGATGACGATAGCAGCAATCAACAATACGTGAGTGCTGAGAGCCATAATAGCTATGCCATGTGAAGTATATAATTATGGTTTCATTTTATCCCGTTATCATCATCATCATCATCATCATCATCATCATTATCTTTAATTTCATATTTGTCATCAACATCTGAATTTCTTTTCTCAGCTCTCTATTTCTATCACTCACTCGTCCACAATCGAAGATAATGTCCAATGCCGCACTTTGCGAAAGCAGCCTACAACAACACCTTGAACAAAATATAAGCATATTTATGGTAGATAACGATCAAACTGAAACTAGTTATCACTATCATTTATGCTAATAATACTATTGATGTATCTGCTGGCTGGAATGTTGTTTAGAGAATAGTTGATAGTGATGTCGATAGTAAGGAAATACAATATCGATGATATACTACCTGTGACACTGTACCCTGAAGAACACATAATAAGACATGGTCTACTTGCAGGATCCAACAGTATCTCAATTGCTTCCTAATTATGGTCGATCATAAGAATAACAATAAGAATCAAAGACAGCAGAATCTCAATCACACCTGCTTTCAATATTGTCAAAACAACTTATTTAGTAGCTACCATGTTCTCTCTTCCTCCTCCTCTCTCTCTCTCTCTCTCTCTCTCTCTCTTCATGTGTGTGTGTGTGTGTGTGTGTGTTTTGTATTAACACTATTTCCATTCCCTTCTCTCCTCTCCCACTTCCTATCATCATCATCATCGTCGTCGTCATCGTCGTCATCCTCACTGTGACAAGCTCCAAGTTGAATGGTTCCCAAGAAGAAGAAGAAGAAGACGGTTGCCATGTCTTAAGACCCACCGCTACCTGAGTAACATTATTTTTTACATTGTTTTTTCAGAACAACAAAGAGATTTCCGCGTAGACGGAAGAAGATAGATGGATAGATAATTAGAGAGAGAGAGGGAGATTCTCTCTTGCCAGCCATTACAATGTTTTCCACGGTGGTCGAGAAGGCTCACCATCATGAATAATCCCTCTACTACTTACTGCAATAAAGCCAACAACTCACTCCAACGTCTAACCCATTTAATCCAGACCCTAATTAGCATTTCTATACTATCATATGCTGCTACTAACACGACTACCAAATTGATATTGTTTGACAGTAAGAAGTTCATTACAGCTGCGGGACATTGTTCCACAGAAAGGTTCAAAACACACTTTAGCTTTAGCTGCAATTGATAAAAGAATTATTCAAAATGGGTGAGCTTGTGCATGAGCTTTACTACGTTTCTAGTGCATCAGGTGATGCAAAATTTTCCAAGATTAATACCAACACGTTTGATAAAACCAGGTTATCAGTTATTCATCATATCTCATGTTTATTATAGTTTACATTGCTTAAGAACGAGAGGCTGCTCTCTTCTAGCATGGCTGATCGGTAGATGCCTGCAAATTTAGCCATTCGCAACGACACTGATGATATTCTGATCGAATCAATATCAGCTGAAGTGCTTCTTGTAATGGCCTACCTTTTTCCACAATCCCATAAGCTTTCGGCAAGAACAAAGGCGAGGATAGATCAAAAAGACTTCTCTTCGCTCTTCCGGTGTGCTTCTTACGAGATTGCTTAAAACGGCCTCTCACCTGCACGTATTCGTCCCGCATTTCACTTATGCATTATTATGTGCTTTATAGAGTAGTTTAAAAGTACTCTCCTCCTCTCAGTTGTGTTACCGATCCAGCCGCCTTCGGACTTCGCAGCAGCATCCGCTTTTTCTTTTCCTATATACAGCCAAATGTTAGGGATAGAATAGGCCAGGCATACGATGGAATTGTGACATGCCTGGGACGAACGGGAGGGGGAACGGCGCATCTTCAATCCGATCTCGGTAAGCTGTCGGATGACATGGACTCTTCGTTGTTCGGGAAGGGGTTGTTGTTGTTGTTGTTGTTGCTATTCACATGTGTTGTGGCAGGTGTTGTTCATTTTTGTTTATGAGCCATTGAGACATATTCCTACGGTCCTGGGTTTTCGGTTTTCGGTGGGAAACAATCATAGTTAGTTAGTTGGTATCCGATTCAGCTGCATCTTATTAATTGTTTAAGTTAAAATAAGCACAACTTTTCGACCTTATCAAGTACACGTTATAACATGTTAGTTGAAGAAGTTACATCTTTGACTAGATCTACCGTTAAGACTCCGTCTATGTTTTTATCTAAATACATCTAATCGGAAATCATCAACAACTCACAACAATAATAACAACAACTCACAACAATAATAACAACAACTCACAACAATCACAACAAGGAAGAACTACTTGGAAGGAATGGAGGGACACGAGCAAACAAGCTCCAGCTCATTATTGCACATCGAAGATTGAACTCCACGGCCTTAACATGAACGTTTGCTTGCGAGCTGGCTCTCTATCCTTTCATGTCTAAAATTTTGTATGTTTTTACGACTACTACTTCAGAATACAGCAGCGGTAGTCGCTCTTTGACACCACCATGTCATAACTCCAATCCGATGGCACCCTCTTTGACACCACCATGTCATAACTCCAATCCGATGGCACCCTCCAATCCGATGGCACCCTCTTTCACACCATGTCATAACTCCAATCCGAAAGTACCCGACTTTCTACGCAAATGAGAACGATCACCTTTCCAAATTTTGATGCATAGCTTCTACCTCCTCTTCTTTCTCCTCCTCCTCCTCCTCCTCCTCCTCCTCCTCCTCCTCCTCCTCCTCCTCCTCCTCCTCCTCCTCCTCCTCCTCCTCCTCCTCCTCCTCCTCCTCCTCCTCCCTGGATTTGGAATAGCGATCAATTGTTTAACATGAAGTTGGTTGGTTCTTACTTTTTGTCACGATAGTCGTCGCAAGGAAGGAGCATGCTCCATTGGATGAAGAAGTGAGTCATAACATTCCGATTGACTATCACTACTTACTCAAACTGGGCCGTGCTAAGTTCTTCTTGTGCACGAATTGTGTGCAGAATTGCATCGATGAAGAAGCCAGCAGCAGCTCCCAAAATGAGGTGGTTTGGTCCTTCCTGTTTACCCTTCTTTATCTCCTACTTCGATTTTGCATTCAGTGTAATGCTGCTCATACTATTGGTGGATAGAATCTTTGGTGGTCATCATCATTAAATCACATGTTAGAGCAGCAGCAGGGGTGTGATGTAAGTAAGTAGTAGGAAACTGTGCATCAATCCAGTTGTGGTTTCAGAACTATCATCTTATTATTAGACACATCTTTACGATCAACTTTCAAAGAAGTGGGTTTTTTTCCTTGAGAGCTGTTTCGTAACATATCATCGTCAATGCAACTTACTTCCTCTTTCCTCTAATAAATCTCCATGACATTGGCTATGATGACGTTGGTGGCCGACCTAGATACTACACAATTGATGAGGTAATATATGATTATTCTGAACATTGTGTTTCCACCTCTACCTCGCCTCCTTCCTAGCTACTGATATGTTCGTTATTTGTTGTGTGATCCAATTCTTTGTGTATCATTGTCATCATCATCATCTGGCAGCTGTGTATTAATTGTGTTGCTACTTCCTTCAAATAGCTACCTACCTTTCTTTCCTCTCTATGTTCCAATATATAACTACAAATCTATATAATATTTCCTTCCTAACAGATTCGTCGCCACAATACATCCATGGACGCATGGTACTGCTATGGATATCGAAGAGATCAATCACATCAAATTGTCGTATTGCAGAAATGTCTATGTCTCTGCCTTGTTGTTGCCTCTCTGCTCTTACTCCGCTAACTACTACTACTACAACTACTACTACTACGTTCATGCCTCCCTCCTGATAACTACCGCTGCTCCTACATGAAGGACGGTGCTGGGAGACGTTGTTTTCAACATCACGGACTACATCGAGTATCATCCAGGTTACTGCTAGTAGTGGTCCTAGTGGTAGTTGTTGTTGTTGTAAGGAGAAGAATAGAAAAAGAATGAGAAGTGCTCCTGGAAGTAGTTATTAGCACTGATATCTGCTAAGAATAGAGAGATGATGCAAGGACAATGATTTGTTTAAGCAAATGCTATTCCTTATTTAATTCAGGAGGATTCGATAGAATAATGCAGGCTGCAGGGCAGAATGCAACGAAGCTCTTTGAAAAGGTTGTTCCCAACAACAAATGCACATCACACGAGTCGTCCTCTTCTCCCATCATCCTCTATAGTCTCCCTGTTCTTTTTCTTCTTGTTCATATATATTGTCAGGCGCATGCATACGTAAATGCAAAGGCAACACTGAGGCCATACATACTGGGCAAAATCGTAATAATAATAACAATAATAATAATAATAATAATTAATGATAATGATAGTAATTATACCATACCAGCAATGTGACTTATGAATTGTTCTTATACCGTAGAGAGGGGGAACGAATAATTTTGTGGATGGTGGTGCTGCTATCAGTACTGCTGCCACCGCAGCTATCAACACAACCAACGAGAGCTCTTCTGACGATAACCATGAAGACAAAGATGGTGACTGTGGGAAAGACGATAAATACGGCGCTGTACGTAATACCACCGACAGGAACCGTTACTACTCTGTTTCACAACTTGCATACGATGCTTTCGAAAATGATACGCAGGTTAGTAATTGGGTGCTTGCTGCTACTTTTCAAATGTATTCTATATACATAAAATGACCTCGACGGTGTATTTTTTTAAAAAAATATTTTTGCTATATCTCTTATAAAGCTGGTATTACAACACCATTTTTATGTGATTTGATAATGATTTCCTCGGTGGACGACTCGTTATTTTCATAAGGCATTGCTTTTCGTCATTCGGTATATAGATATTAATATATATATATATATATATATATATATATATGTATAAACGCTATATAATGAGCACATGTGTACCAATATGAATTTGTTGTGTATTTTAGAGGAACGCTCTCGAAAGCATTGGAGAAAGTTGTACGAGTCTGCTCAAGTTGTTTGCGAAAGATTTTGAGGAAAATATGCTCTAAATCAATTATGATTGGTGTGTATAGTCTTAGTCTACAACAGACAATGTGCGCACTCTCTCCCAAGCACTTTGGTCACTCCTTACGTTGGCAAACATGTGCAGCATGCGTATTACTATAATATACGGATTATTTAGACTATTGTTATTGTGGGACGCCCGAAATACATTAAAGGCATAATTTACATACCATACATGCCACACACACACACACACATAGCAGCTACAGTAGTGTCCATTTATTGTTAATGCATTGACTAGGTTGTGCATCATGACATGCATGAGGTATACTACATATACCATGCGCATCTATATCCATCATAAGGATAACCTAGATAACCCTGTGCATAATCTGGACATCATTTTACACATGTATGCACATAGCAGCCCGCATAATAATCACAACGCTTGGGAAAAGAATGCCCGTGTGCTGACGCGGTATTGAAGTCAAATAAGCAGCACTCAGTCGTATCATCATGCAAACTCAAAGAAATGTTAGACAACAATAATGGATCAAGCTGCTTATTGTTGCTCATGCGTGAGGCCATCTACAGACAAGCGCAGCATCTGGACTGTGTCATTGTGCCATGTGCGGTCGCACATGTCTAGATGTTGGTAACATTAAAAAATTCAACTGTAGCCCGATCTTGTCATGTACGCAAGTGAAAGCGCATGCACGTTGCTTGATCTTGTTCGTGCACAGGACGTTAAGACGTACGTACGTACCGTCTAGCTAGATGTACACCTACAGATGGGCATGCTGATCTATCATGATCGTGCTTGCTCAAAACGCATTGTTCCTGCCATGTTGATTTTCAAACGTCCTTTTTGACATGTATGTCAATTGTCATCTCGACACTCACCTAGTCACGTGCACACACATGCATGTGCGCATTATACATAGGTGCGCTGCGTGGCGTTAATTGTGTGTGTGGATTACTTATATGCACATGAGCATAATAGCTTTTTTTATTAGTAGATTATGCTGGCGTAGCGTGCACAGTACGTGACCATATTCGGTCTGATATCCAGAAGTCCACGCGTGCGATATTCAAGTATTCGTAGTTTTTGTGCGATAATTAAGTATTCGTAGTTTTTTTGGTCATAGCATGCATGGTGGAAGATGGCCTGCATCAGAGTCGAGTTTGTGAGCACTTATAAATTTGGGCTTCTTCTTTCAGATTTGTTAATTAAGTTGTTTCCTTTGATATTACACATTTGCCGTTCTTGAAAGGCCCGAAGTTCTTCACGATAGACGGGTGAGTAGATGTCATCTCAAAACACATGTCGTCCCAAATCTTGAATATGAACTTTCCCAGTTTTAGGTCTATCACAACACATAGACGAAGATGATGATGATGATCATGATGGTGATGACGATATCACTCACAAGATGTATAGTTAATAACATTATCTCTCGATCTTGTTTATTACCTTGGGTGTTCCCTCTTTCTCCAATACCTCCTAACATCGTAGTAGTAGTAGTAGTAGTAGTAGTAGTAGTAGGGGGTATGCTCAATGCAAAATGATGATCATGCCCACACAAATTGCCATGCTACGATGATGTATGCATATATATATATATATATATATATATATATATATATATATATATAGGGTGTGTGTGTGTGTGTGTGTGTGTGTGTGTGTGCTAAAGGAAAATGTAGCAGGATGATCATTGTTTAAAAATGAACAACACATGAGTAGTAGTAGTAGTAGTAGTAGTAGTAGTAGTGGTGGTAGCCGTCCTGTAGCAGCTGTGTGCCTGATTATTACTCGAGTTCTTCCAAGGCTTCAGCACTAGTATGATGATGGTGATGATGATGATGATGATGATGATGATGAGGAATAGCAATGGTCACGACAAAGACGACGACAACAACAACTTAGTATAAGAAAAACTGATCATATTAGAGGTGGCGATAACATCTATGAAGCACGATAAGCTAAATAGCCATGAGGCTGTACTCACTAGGATGGGCAAAATGAACGGTTTTCCACATATGCCGATTCTCAAGCATCTGATGACGTTGTTGTTGATGATAATCACATAAGGAGAAAATGATGTACTTAGCGGGTTGTAGTTATAATCGGCATAATGCGAAAGTAAGGATGATAACGAGATAACGATAATGATGATGATAATGGCGGTAAAAGGGAAATTACTATCATTGGTATTACGTAATAATAATGATACAAACAACACTTACC
>ADNK01001592.1:17500-29271 GCA_000320545.1 Bigelowiella natans CCMP2755
ACACATTGGAAACGACGACGACGAATAAAATGAGTAGTATCTATCATTATAAAGATGGGAAAATAAGTACTATGCTAGTTATCTTAGACTGGCCATTTTTCAAACAAATATTTTATTTGGCCATCAAATAAATATTGACCTTGGAGATGGTTTCAAATTTGTATGAGCTCGAAAGCTATACCCAAGAGAGAGCGCTCCTGAGCACATCAATGCTAGCTTAAGTCAAATGGGAGGTAAACCAGTCATAATCAAAACAACCTAGAGCATATCCGAGATCAACAGACTCCCCGGCTACCATCGAAACGAGGCATGATGTTTTGGGGGATTTTTGGGGTGAGAAATTTAAGCTCTCAATCCTCCTTTTTCCGGTCGATTCCTGTTGTTTAGTGGAATATGATGAGGTATGCTTGCTGCCGTCACTTTACGCACAGATGTATATTACCGCGGAGACTGTTGTCTCTGGGAAGTTGGGGAGGAATGGTAAAGCTGAAAGCAGCAGTAGCCCTGCCCCACTCCCATGCTTCATTCCGTTAGTGAGGCTAGAATAAGAGCTATCTCAACCAAACTTATCATTTCGGACACAGACATTTTTTCATCTATACACTTCCATACTGATGTCGCATCTTTGAGCTGAAGGTCATCTTCAATATCTCGAGATACGAATCATTGAAAAATAATGGATGAGATAGAAAGGTAGGACTGATCACAACTGATGATCATCATACGACTGTACACTCAAAGGAGCAGAAGAAATCAATTATAAACTCCTACATTTTCAAAGAGCGACATCAAATATGCGATCTAAATCTCACATCTTGAGAGCAGTAACAGCTTCATGTGCTCACATCTTCAGTTTCATTCTTCATTCTTTTCCGGCCCTCAATTCTTCTTGGAGGTCCTGAGGACTTGTGGATTGAGGAGGACACGAACAAGCCAGCGTGTCTCATGATCTCATGATCCTTTCGACAGCTCCGATGGAAACACTCCTTTCTCTCTTCTTTCTTTTTTGTTCTTTTTTTTCTTGCTAGCTTGCTCCACTCATGAAATTCTCACGCAGTTTGGAAACAACTTGTTCATGGCTCTATGCCTGCCAACAGAGCCAAAAAGGTGACGACAGACACCATTCTCTGTCATCTTGTTGTAGTTTTCTTGGACACAATGAACAACCATGACAAGCAAAGGAGGTCATTCTGAATGGAAGTGCACGGCCTCGTTGTGCTGGTCACCTGGTCCACATCCCACAGAGAAGTGCGGCACTCAAAGCGCAGTCCAGCCTCTACCGGCATCTTGTCCTTCGCCTTGATGGAGATTCGGTGAGAAGGAAGGAGGAAAGAATGAGGAGTGGGATCATTGTCATTGACAACGAGACTCATTCACGTGCACAATGCTCGTTCATGGACGGGACGCTTTGCAAATTTGATGCATGCATTCATGGAACATCCTTCACTGCTGCTAGAATGCACTGCCGGATCATGAACTCTGAAACTCAAGAAGATCTGCACTTGCCCATTGCAATGACATTTGGGTACTCTCTAGCTCTGTCACAGCCAGACAGATTGAACAAAGATCCATGCTGTTTCGATTCCTGACAATCAATGACAGTGAAGACCTTGACTAACTGACTAACGACTGTTGCTAGCAGCAGTAACTCAACTTGATGAGGAGAAGCCATTGTGTTCCATGTGATTTTCTTGCACGTGAAGCTGTGAATTCGTATTCACAAATGCACACGTACTGGCGCTCTCTCTCATCATGCAATGCATGGCGCTTCAGCTGATGCGCATCACCGTGCATTTTAAAGCGGCCGTCTTTTGTTTGTATAATTATATATTTCATGTAGGTTTACAGAACACTTTAAAGAAGATATCAGAGTATCATCAACTCATTTAATGTCAAAGAATTTGAAATTAAAGCCTCCATCATACGACGGAAGAATGCACTAGCTGATAGTACTTCATGTGCATTTGAAGGTGCTTTACGTTTCATGCCTATTGATGCTGTTATTGTTCTTCTTCCCAGCAGCATCCTAATTGGACAGAATGGAGTAATGATGGTTATTGCTACCAAAAAAGTACTACTCTCTAATGGACTTTCAATGTTTCATTTCTTTTTTTCTTTCTCTATTCAGTCTTTTATTTTTATGTGTAGTAGATGTTAATTGTGCTACGGAAAATGAAATTACCAGGAGTAAGTATAAGGAGTTAAATTCTTTATCTTGTCGTAATGGCTGCTGACTATGCTGCCTCTTCTTCATCAACACCATATCATATTTGTCTTCGTCATAATCATCATTCTTCCTCAACACAGCAGCGGCTGAAGGTGTAATACGCCCAGTAGACTGTCCTTCGTTTAACTTTGCAAATTTTCGACCTCTTCTTCTTACTGTAGTTATATCTGGTAAATTCTTTGCCTCCCCCCCACCATTTTTCTTAGAGCTACTTATACCTGTCTTCGCTTTTCCATCCTTACATTCACCGTCAACATCACCACCGCCATCTACAGATTTTGTCCTTCCTCTTCTTCTTTTGCTAGTTCTTGAACTTCGATGTCCGGACTCATGCGACGGTGAGGTTGACATTATAAAGCTAGTTACTGCAGCTGCGGACGATACATGCTGTGCATTGTTGCCTTTTGAAGAGATACTCGTCTTGGTACCATTAAATACGCTTCTATTGCAGACTGTTGGACTTTCTACTGCGTTTCCCTCCCTGTATTCTTCCATTCTATCGGTGATAGTGGAAATTTCCATCCCTTTACGTTCCTTCGAATCACCGCTGGCAGTACCATCAGGATGGGCATCGGTTTCTCTTGTTGCATATGTGCTGCTTCTTTTCCCAAAGATTGCTCTCTTCCTTTGGTAGCTTAGTTCTTTTATTACTTCCTTGTTCTGCGCGTTTTCTGACTCTAATCGCCTAATTTCGGCTGTCATTTTCGTGACAATGCCCTGTTGTTGATGTAACTGCCTACGAAGCCACTGTTGACTAACCCCCATCTGATCATTGTTAGAAATTGCAGTAGTATTGTCGTCACATTGTTGATCATGATGATACTCCATGCTGTTGGCACTTAAACTTGTAAGAGGGAGAATAGCCGCAGTGCAGGCTAAGGTAGAAACTGAATTGTTTGTAGGATTTAATGTCGTAGTAGTGTTCACTGTATCTTGTTGCGTTTGAAACCGTTTCTTGTTTACAAACATGCTATTATGTTGAGATTCGGCTTTTCCCAGCTGTGTCTCCATCATAAATGCTTGCACATTGTCTGCCGCCCCTACATATGTCCCTTTCTTCTCTTCCTTCCCCGCTTCCTCTACTACCTTCTTCTGCTGTAGTGTAGTCGCCGACGTAGCTGCAGAACCGACAGTTATTGCAAGCTTTGCCGCTACTGCTGCCTTCGCATGGTTACAAGCAACTCTGGAAGAAGCACCAACAGCAGCTATTACTTCCTCCTCAACTTTCTTCTTTTCCTCGCTAGTTGTAGCTTCTGGTGATGTATGCACTGTTGGGGCTATATTCATCGATGTCATTGCTGTCGTTGTCCTCGTCTCTGGGGTAGTAGGAGTCGACTTTTTAGTTAAGATTGTCGGGACAGAGGAGTATGATGTTTGCGATGATGATATGTGAGCGCGCATAGGAGGAAGCATGTTAATATTTTGTGCAGTTGAAACATTGTGATTCAGCGTGATTGGAAAAAAAGTAGTGGCAGCGGCACCATGAGCAGCAGCAGCAGCATCACCAGTCGTATCCAGTAATTTTGTCGCCCATGTCGTTGGTTTCCTCATATGTGAGGTGGGAGTAGGGGTCGTGCCCCTCGTTATCGCTAAAGTAGTACCTGACGACGCCGAATCAATTGATAGCATTCCCACGACGTTTGTAGCAGTTGGTGTTTTCGCAACTGTTTCCTTGACACCTGCTTCCGTTTTGAGGTGGGTTGACGAAAAGTGCCGTGCATGAAAGGTCTTTAGCTCAGCATTTTGTTTCAATAATGCGGTAAGAAGTTTGGCTGCCTCAGCTAGAATAAAGGCCCTCTCCGTGTTAACCCCGTTTGGAAGGTAAGGCATCAAAATGCGTCGAAGAGTGTCAATCTGGGAAATACATAAGTCATTTATGCGGTGCCATTCCCATAAAAAGAAACAAGAAAGTAGCGTACACGTGCCATGGGCCTATTAAGTTGATTAGGGTAATAATTCACTAATTCAAAAGTTTACCCTCTCTTTCAAAACGCTTCTTCTGTGCCTTTCCCTTTCCTTCTTTCGTTGTAATTTAGCTGGAGTAGAAGTGCTCCGATCGCCAAGATTTGCTGGTTCGTTAGGTGTACCAACCAAAACAGCAGTGTTGTTCGTAACGGCACTAGCAGTAGCCGCAGTCGATTCGCTGTGTGGAATTATTATATGAGTATTCATGACGTTTAGCAATATCTGAGATTAGATACCAAAAACTTCAAAAAGTAAAGACCAAACACTTGCTCCATCGCTGCCACCACTCGTTTAAAAAACGAACGTAATCAATTCAGCCTATTTTTTTACCAAATTTGGAAGACAGGACGTGCAAGGACAGCGGGTGTAGGGCCGGGTTTGATTAAGCTAGTTTTCTTGTGCTGCGCGCTTTGTATTGGAACTATATCTCCCGGAACTTTCTTCTCCTCTCTAGATTTCTTTCCTAATGTTTTGTCCGAGGTGGATGATTCGTTCAAATTTGGGTTCGGGGTTTGAAGACCACACGTGTCATCGCTTGAAACCGGTACAGCTGGCATCCTTTCCTTCACCTCAGGGGTTAATACAAAAGGCTCTCCAATTCCACCTTTCTGAACTACTTTACTGTGCTCTGTCTTCCACTTCCCCCCCCCCATCCATCTCCCAGATAGCAAAGGCAACACGTATCCGTGCTGAACGAATCGATTTGTCGTCAAGCTTGGAAGATTGATTAACATTCTTCAGAGCCGATTAGCAAACACTATCATATATAGAAGATCGGGGTATTCTGTGTTACGACTTCGTCCTTTGCTTGATGTACACGAAAATCATCGACAATATAATATTTGGTATTCTGTTTGTGGGCTGAATGTGTCGTTAATCACACGTGCCAAATAGTTTTTAAGACATTCTCTCTGAAACTCTCACAGATATTTTTAGTTTCCTTTAAAAATGTTTGAACGACAATAAATCTATGGAAAATAATCTTATAATATGAGATAGAGATACTTCTTAAAACGCAATTTATTATGCTAAGGTATACACATTTGCATAGGAAATGACACGTGCCAACAGAAATCGGCCTGTCAAGAAAATCGCGGGAAATTCAGGGAGATTCGACACTTCCTACATGTAGATCTACGTATCCATTCGGTGACAACCGAAAAAATATTTATCAAAAATATCGTGTTGGGTTCTTAATAAAGACATCATATTCTGGATGAAGACAACATCTAGATTGTTGTCTCAGAGCTCAAATCAGTTTCTGGCATCTCAGATAAGTCAGCTGCTCGCTGCTGAGAAATCTTGGCCATTTGATCATGGTTTCGGTATGTGGTGCAGAAATCGAAGACTAATTTGCCAACAGCTTTGGTCACTTCTTTAATGACATAATAAGGGAAAATTAGCAAACATCCCCATCATTTAGATATCTTACATTGTACCCCCTCTCCTAGAAATTGGTACCCTCGCACCATCTCGGAATATGCAATAAGGTAGATTCTTCTAATTCCAGCAGCAAATCCATGAGCAGCTGGTGCACTATCAATTATCTCAAAATAATAAACAAGAAAGAGTAGTATGTCCTGAGAAGAAAGTCCTAAACATCTTTCTTTAGGTACAAAACTTGGATGTTACGCTGTTGCCTTAAGAGAGAGAGAGAGAGAGAGAGAGAGAGAGAGAGAGAGAGAAGTAGGAAGGAAGCCCATCCGTTGGCGTGTATTCGCAGCCTTTCGGTACAAAATGTTGATCTCCTTTGAAATCGATTGAAAAGGACAACACAAACCAAGCTGCCTCGCCGATACCCCCATCCCGATATCAACGCAAGGATCTATTCTAAAATGCTGCGAACTGCCTTCAAGACTCTCCTTTACCGGTTGCCTAACTCTACAAAAATGTCCGGTCCTTTGCTGGCTGCTGGGGTTACGTTTGCCGCGTGGACATTCAAAAAAGAATTAGCCCAGTGCGAAATGAAAAAGGCGGCGAAGGATCTTAAAAGATTGTTGCCCGTGGGTGTGACTCCTGAATACATAATAAATAAGTATAACATGAACTGACATACACTTAACGAGAGTTAGAGAACATTTTCATACATCTTTGGGGATTTTACTTATCAATTTTCTGTAGGTTTGATAAATGAGCAAAATCTTTCAGCATTCAAAAAGTATGCTAATGACGGATATATGAGCAAGGAATCGTTCTATATCGCGATGAACGAACTTGGAGTTTTCAATGAAAACGTTATCCACTCGTTCTTCAAGTGTTTCGATAAGGTAAGCAGCGAAGAAAGATAAAGAATCAACCTTAAACCGTAAACGTTGCACTTGCTTGCAACCTTCTAAGCTTCAATTAATTGAGGACTAATTCGTCCAGGCTGGAGATGGTTTCGTATCTTTTCAAGAATTTGTGTCCGGAATCGCTGCCATTGGAATGTCTGGAGATCCAATAGATCGCATGAAATTCGGTATCATTTGTAGGATAGTTTTCCATATAATTTGTGCGAGCTAAAAACAACTACTTATTCTTAGTTTTTCAATCATGCGATTTAAACGGCAACGGATACATCGAAAAGGAAGAACTTCGGTACTTTTACATCTGTCAATTTCATATATCAGTAGTAATTTGATTAGATGCTTTTGTTCCGAAGCCAAATTCATTCTTATTCTGTATCATAAGGAGAATGATCCATGCCTTGTTGGTTACTCGTGAGAACCTCAACTACTACTCGGAGGCCATCGTCGGTCCAAGGTTGGTGAAGTAGTAAAGCTGAAATAAGAAGAATTAGTACGTCGAAGAATATCAAAATGTTATTATTTTAAAAAAGGAACTGGACTGAACGAAAGCTACGATACGAGAAGCAACTTCAAAATCATAAGCGGAAGGCATATCCTTCAACGGGTATGGTAGAAGTTGTGATAATTGTCTACCTTGCATGAACAATTACATAATCCACTACTCCCATGCCAGAGCAATCAACACAAGATCTTTCATTATTTAGGTTTCGTAGATTATAGAGAGAGTGAACAGCTTTCAATCTTCGACGAATGGAATCGTGCCGTTCTAATTCGAAAAGAAGAAGAGAGTGATGACTACAACCCTGATGCAAATGCCAACAGTAAAATCACGGCTGCAAGCAGTACGAATACGCCTATAACAAAGGCTCAGGGGGAAAGACTTCACCAACTCTATCGGGTAATATATATATATATATATATATATATATATATAATCCTCCATTTATGAACCATCTGGTAACATATATGCCTTCCTTCTTGGATTCGACTGAAGAGTGAAAAACGGCTTCAGGCCGTTTTCAGCGAAAGATGCGAATTCAAATGAAGGATCACATATAGAAAATTGTTGGTCAAACTATATAGTAGCCATTCTCATTGTGCGTACTGGTTATGCATGGTGAAAGGAGTTTCCAGAGCTCAAAGGCCAGAGCCTGAACCATTGCTTAGCTACCCTCTCGGTAAGAATGCATTACCTAACAAACTAGAAGAGGTAAAACTAAATGTAAACATGCAACACAATGGTACTTATGTTTCCTAATCATAGTCTCAGCATTTTGATGTAGTCATTTATTTTTGACGCAGGAGACCTTCTCAAACCAGATTTTCAAGCATGCCGACTCCAACAACGATTCTGTTATCACCTACAGAGAGTTTCAGTCCTGGGCTGAAAAAGGTGGTTGTCAAAAGGATAGATACCAAAATTTTCAAATAGTTTCGAAATTAGGGTAGAACCAACTTTTTGAAGATACTCTCTGAGGGTTCTCATGTGTGGTCAGGAAGCAAAGATGCCAATTTCTTGTTCTCATTGTACAGTGATTTTCACCTGGTAGATGGAAACACTGGTTCCGACACAATTGTCAATGACGAGGAGATTTATGACATGAATCAAGAGTTTGGTTTACTGTGATCGGCCATCAATTTTGTACAAACCATAATCATTCACAGAGTGCAAATTATCATTCACTTAGCTTATGTTCGCAAATCGGCCTTTACTATTCATTAGTAGTGCACACTTCTTTCATCATTTCTAGTGCATAATGACATCTACGATTCAGCACTTATAGCAAACTTTTAGATCGATTTGAATTGCCCATCTAGTCATGCCGAACTAAATGCATTGAACATTGCAAAGACTTCGATTTTCATTTTTATTCTAATACGACACTAGCTAGCTGAGTGTCTAGATGTGTGCGCGATCGCTACGCTAGATCGCTGATCGGTGCAATCTTGGATGGCATTCTGGCATGCCATGGCATGTCCTCATTCCAGTTTTGTTGTGGATGATGACAGCTAGCTGTGGAGAGCGAGCGTAGTACAATCAGTTTTGCTGTCTGGCTGCTGCACAGTCTAGCAGTGCATGCTGCTGCCTAGCTCTGGAGCTAGTCAGCTTGCTATGTTAGTAGCTAGGCTAGTAGGTAGTGCAGTGCTGAAAGCAACATGATCCAGATGAGCCACATTGTGCCGCACTTGGGACAACGTCTGCACTGCTACACTAGCTAGCTAGCACAGATGCACGACGCCACAACGACGCCTGTCCCATCTCTGCTACCGCGCGTGTGATCATGCTAGCATGCATGCAGTCCAGCGCACACAATTGCTTCTAGCGCAGACATGCATGTCGCATTGCGTGGCGTCACATGTGAATGTGTTTGCTCTGTGTGGGTGCATCATGGAAGCAAATGCTGCCATCGCATGCATGGTGTTTTGAAATTTGCACATGGAGCACATAGTCGCATCCTGTCTGCTGTGGCATGTACACATATGCTGTGATGCAGTAGCCATGTGATATGAGATAATCATGTCGATGAATTTCTTGTAGCTTGTTAGGAATTGAAAAAGTTATTGTTTTTTACTGGGGGAATTCGTCCTCTCCTTCCATCCCCTACGCGATGAATCTGGTGAACGCCATTGTGTTGGCGTCCTCCCCTACTACTTCTATTACCACCTCGTCTATAACTATTGCTACCTCCATTAGCAGCAGCTGATGGTACCCTGCTGTTCTGTTCACTTATAGGAGCAGATCGTGATGGTCCCTCAGCAGCTGCACTAATTGCATTATCACCTTCACCATTATGCACATCATCTACACATAAATTTTGCCTCTGGTGTCTGAAGAGCTTACTATTACTAGTACTAGTGCTGCTGTTGCTTCTGCCTTTTTTGGGACCCTTTTTACTAATCTTCTTATCGTTGCGGGCAAGAGCAGCTGGACGCAAACGAGTAGCACCAACATTAGTTGCTGATGATGACGATGAGACATTACGACGACGACGGGTGTTTGTACTGCTTCGGCGATTGATGCTGCTACTGCCGCTACTACTTCCACTTCCGCCCTTCTTGGTCAATTTTCTGAAAATCGTGTAATTATTTATGGTTCGTCATACACACACACACACACACACACACACACACACATGCAATCATACATGATTCTTACTATCGTAGGTGTTACATAGTCAAAATCGTATTATGTACGCGTATTCTAGATGAAACGAATGATGAAATACTTCATTCTTTTCTGCCTTTTCAGCATCGTTTCTACTAGCTGCAGGTCGTCTGTGTGCCATTCAGCTGCCAAGCGACGCAATCTAACGATGGTGATAATGTTGATGTGAAAAGAATTAAAAAAAGAACTAAGATGGGTATCATCACATACATATGGGGTATATGTTTTTAATAGACCCAATTGAATATATATATATATATATATATATATATATATAATATGTTATTTATACTTGCATGAGTTTGTGGAGATTAGAAGAAAAAAAATGGAAGTTTTAATGCTTGCAACAACGGTCATGTATGAATATGATG
The DNA here is from genome assembly GCA_000320545.1 of Bigelowiella natans CCMP2755. Classification (NCBI taxonomy): domain Eukaryota; phylum Cercozoa; class Chlorarachniophyceae; genus Bigelowiella; species Bigelowiella natans. Next base: position 27,518 of record ADNK01001592.1, read on the forward strand.
TAACACTACTTTTCCTGGTAGGTTTCTTTATTCTGATTTCGACTACTTCGCCGCCTTTTCTTTTCCTCCCCTTCTTCATCATCGCCGCTTGTCCTATCATCATTATAAAACAAACGACATTTAGAGGCAGTATCATCCTTTATAGAAGCTGCAAAAAGTAGGATATATGATCATAGGGTTCAGCAGCTAACAGTAAGAAACATCCATTGTCTTCAAGTACATCCCCACATACCGCTACCCCTCTTCTCCCTCTCTACTTTATATATTAAACTACATCATCCTCTCTTACGACGACTACAACACAATCATCTGACCTACTGTCGGTGGTAATAGGTGGGAGGGAGGAGAGGGAGTGCAGATCTTCCTCCTCATGCGAACCATACTTTCCTTTCATTGATCCTCTTATAACTGGCGGAAGCTTGACAGATGGCTGCTGTGCCTGTGAATAGTCGTATAATACTTATTTCCACGAGCACTAGAAATAATAGCAGGACTAATTGATTAAACTCTCGAAGAAACACACAATAATATAATGAATAAGAAAAAGGAAAAGAGGAAGATATATATAGTGCTGAAAGCTTGGAGGAGGAAGAGGAAGAGAAGAAAGGAGAGGAGGAGGAGGAAGTGATTGCTGTTTTCTAGACTATCAACCACAATAGTTGAAGATAAAAGATAAATCAATTCAACATCGGCGCTATGTGAAAGTTGTAATAGTGTCCTCCATGAATCAAATATTGTCGATGCTACCACCTGCCTCTTACTGCTACTACTGCCCACACGAACTTTATTTAGATCTTCTTCCTCTTGAATGCATATCTTTGCATTACGAAAGACATCTCCAATTTCTGGTAGCTCTGGCATAGCAGGAAGGAAATCCTCCTACATGAATTATTATATAATACTCATCTACTACATGATAATCATAATAATCATTCATGTCGTCATTACATTTTATTGCATTATCTACACGAATTACTACTTGTATCCCTCCATAATCAAATCCATCGTCATCTTCATCATCGCCCAGCAACGCCTTTTCCTGCACAACGTGTAAGCAGGATTTGTCGTGTTTTCCTTGCAAGAACGATGAGGTTTATTGATTGATTATTACTGAGTACCTTAATGGATTTTAGTTTTTTCCGTAATCGATATCCCCTCCACATAGCTTGTATCTTGGTCTAAGTCACCAACGACGAAGGTAAAGGCAATGACGACAAAAACACGTAATTCGATGATTAGTGTATGAATATTAGAACATAAACAAAATATACAATATTTTTGATGAGGCACATTGATGTTACCGCAGCTGTGGTCCTTTGAGCCCGAAAATCCTCGAGAAAACTTCGTATCCTCCTGATGAAGTCATCACATCAAAGTCATATGCACTCTATAGATAAATCGCTGCTGGTGCTGATGATGGTGCTGCAATACACACACACACACACACACACATATATATATATATATATATATATATATATATATCACTTTCCAGTCTCTGAAGATCGCACTCTATGGCCTCTAATCCATGCTTGAATGAGGATACAAGCACGGAGCTCTGTGGCCTTTTCCTTCTGTAATATATAGCGAGAAGAAGCAAAATGATAAGAAACCACAATTCATCATCATCATCATCATCCATCCATCCATCCATCCTCTAGTTGCAAATGTCTTCTTCTTACCATTAGAAACGATCGAATTGCACGTGCTCTCTTGTCTTCTGATGCCATATTGCAGCGCTGAAGAGGAGGAGG
>ADNK01001590.1:0-26606 GCA_000320545.1 Bigelowiella natans CCMP2755
GAGCAAAAAACCTTGAAAGAGGCTGGTCAGTGTGTATGGTGTAGGAAGAGATCAAATTATGGTCATATTATCACTATTGTAGCAAGGAAAATGAATGATGTCTTTGGAACAGGAGGAGGGGGGAGGGGTGGAAGGGGGGGGGGGGAGGAAGGTTAAACACAAAATCGATGAGATTACAATTTTTTGAAAATATGATCAATTTCCTCAATCGTCGATTATTCTCAGAACTATTATAATGATTATTATTATTATCATTACTAATAATAGCAGCTTCTATTAATTCTCTCTTTATTCAATCAGGAATTGTAAGTGAAACAACTGCACCAGCAGAAGGGGCAGTAGGTACCCACAAATCCCCCACCGCTACTCTGAGCAGCAGCAGTAACATACACTACATGAGGACAGCAGATGATATACAGGTAAGAGGAGGGAGGAGGGAGATGGTTCCGTTGATGAATCATGAAAGAGAGGAGGGAGAGAATAATGTGAATAATCATTCTTTGTGATATTATACTTCTAATAACAGATGAGCTCGTAGATCATCAATGTTTGTGGTGCTGCTTTTAGATCTTTTTCATAGTTGTAGTAGTAGTAGTAGTAGTAGTAGTAGTAAATACACCATCCCCCCCCCCCCCCACACTACATCAAGCTACTACTTATTACTAACTTCTTCTATTGCTAAAGGGTCTCCAGGAGGAAATGCTATATTATCAACATCAAAGGTAGTACTAGTAGTTGTTATACTAGTAAAGTACTATTACTATTACTACTACTACTACTAGTAGTAGTAGTAGTAGTACTAGTAGTAGGGCATTAAATTAGATGGATGGATAGATGTTGTCGTGATGATGATGATGATGATGATGATGATGATGATCTTTGCACCACCACCTCATCCCGCTGAAATGTTGTGTAGGTGGTGGTGGTGGTGATGGTGGTGGTGATGAAATGTTGTGTAGGTGGTGGTGATGCTGGTGATGCTGGTGATGCTGTAAATTTCACTTTGTCTTCTACTACTACTGCTACTACTATCATACATCTACTTTTGACTTGTCGTGAATAAATGGTTTGGAGAAGGAGTAATATTGAAACTTGATTGATAGCATTGTAGTATATTCACTGCTGCTACCACCACCACCATCATCATCATTATTATCACGTCCACAACACCACCAGATTAAATAAAGGCAAACAATCACAGGCATGTATCATTGGTATTAGTAACATTTAGTAGAATACACAAGAAAAGAAGATAAAGAACACAATTTGTTAATTAGGAGTATGATGCTTATGCTCATATTTGTTATTGGTCAAGATCAAGATGGAAGAAATGAAATATACACACACAGTGATGATGATGATGATGATGATGATGATGATGATGAACGACGAGGAAATGTGTCGCAGCAGCAGCAGCAGCTTCTCCCTCCTTGATTTGACTGATCAAGTAGTGAAAAACGATATATTGATGTTGTATTCTTCTCAGGGGGTGGGTACATCGGTACAGAAACTGCATCATATCTTTCAGTTTGGGGTACTATTTATACTACTAGTATTTCTTCTTAAAGACTATTTTATCTGTTGTACTACTACTACTACTACTACTACTAATTTTGAGCTCTGATGAGGATGGAGACAAAGCTATGATAATAACCACAACAATAATAATAATATTGCAGGTTTCAACACAACCATCGTGCATAGTTCTTCAGACATTCTAAGTTCATTCTTACCTCATCAGGTAGTAGTAGTAGTAATAGTGTGTCACTTTGTGCTCTCTCTCTCTCTCTCTCTCTCTCTCTCTCTCTCTCTCTCTTTCTCTCTCCCTTTGTTTGTGAGTTTGTCTTTATATTTGAGGGGGGGGCGGTATGGATGTGTGTGAGTATTGCCATATTCTTGTTCTTGCTTTTTTTTTTTCTTGTAAAGTTATAGAATAATAACAAGTTTTCTTGTTGTTCTTCTAAGGTTGCAGCACGTTACAGCAACCTATTCAAGTTATACAATGTCACGCTTTTGCTGAAGGTAATAATCAACAATATATGTATACATGTATGTTTATGTGTGTGTGTGTGTGTGTGTGTGTGTGTGTTGTCCCTTCTCTACGCTATCTTTTCTCTCTCTCTCTCTCTCTCTCTCTCTCTCTCCCTCCCCCCCCCCCTCTTAGCATTCTAGTGACGTGTTGTATTTGTTGTCTTAACTGTTGGGTACTGATTATAGAAAAAAGCAATTGGGGTGCTCTATCATCATCATCATCTTGGTGGTGGTGGTGGTAGTGGTGGGGGTGGCAGTAGCAAGAAGGGGAGGAGAACAAATAGTCGCAAAAGCAGCAGCAGCAGCAGCAGCATCAGAGGAAAATGACAATAATAATGCTACTGGTAGTTATGCTAGTAGAAAGTGATAGTAGCAAGATGAATGGTAGTAATGGTGTATACATGATACATATATGCGACAAATAGAAAGAGAGGGAAAAATGGAGAACAACCCTCTATTACTACATACTTAATTAAATATCAATCCTTATTATTACAACCAACCACTATCATGCATCCAACTTCTATTACTACTTCTACTACTATTACTACTACTACTACTATACTGCTGCTGTTCTGATCATTCCTCCTCCTCCCCCTTCACCCTCCTTCATGATAATTCATATTATTCTCACTACTACTTCAACACTACTACTTCCACTTCTTCTAGGTTTGTTGCTCGATGATGGCACTCGAATACCTTGCGACTTTGTTGTTAGTGCAGTTGGCGCAGTAATACTACCCTACATTGTGTGTGTGTGTGTGTGTGTGTGTGTGTGTGTGCGTGTGCTATACAATGAGCTTTTTATTTTCTGATACTATTACTACAATATATAAATATATAAATATATAAATATATATATATATATATATATATATATATATATTAAGGAGGAGATATTCGTTGTTCTTTCGTCATTGCCATAATCATTCAAATTAATAATGACTGATTGACCCATCCGTCCTTCTTCCTACTACGATAATACTGCTGCTACAACAACTACTACAACTACTACCACTACTACTACTACCAGGTACCAAACACGGAGTTATTTCGATCACAACTTGAGATGTCTGATGAAGATCAAGGAATCATAACAGATAGCCGTTTTAGGTACTGCTACTCCTACTAGTACTACTAGTAGTAGTTGGAGTAGTATGAGTAGTAGTAGCAGCAGTAGTAGTAGTAGCAGTAGTAGTAGTAGCAGTAGTAGTAGTAGCAGTAAGAGGAGCCAGAGGAGGGGGAGGAGGACAGTGATCAGTAGCTATTCTTTTCGCGATACATCATCGATTCTACTCGAGATATCTAGATATTATGTTACTACTATACACTATCACCCACAATTATTCTCAGATAGCCGGTTATGTTACCTGTCATTTACCTATTTCAGCACTAGCAATAATAATGATGATAATGATGATGATGATATTGTGTTGTTGTTGTTGTTGTTGATATAATATCAGAACCTCCATACCAGGAGTTTACGCAGTGGGAGATGTGGCCTCTTTTCCATGGGATCCTTCCTTCTTTTACAACGACGATGACGACGACGAAAACATAACCATAAATAATAGAACAAGCACGTCGATATCATCTTCATCATCATCATCGTCATCATCATCATCGTCATCATCAAATACGAAGAATTCCCATCATAGAAGGTTCTATTACTTGTATGATAATATTATTATATGATGGTGGCGGTAGTATGTAAGTTGTAGACATCATCAATTAGTGTATTGCATATGGGAAGGGTGCTGGGAAAGATTATAGTAAGAATTTGCACAACAACAGCAGCAACAACAAGAACAAGAACAAGAAGAAGAACAAGAACAACACCTGCCAACATGATTGCCATTCTAGTAGTAATGGGTAGATATAATAATTGAAATGAAAGACGGAGAAATAATGATAATAACGATAACGATAATGATGATGATGATGATGATGATGATGACTAATGTGTCTGTAGGTATTAAATAGTATGTTGTTGTTGTTGTTGTTGTTGTTGTTATGATGTAGATTTCCGTTTGGAGATCATGCAAGAAAGTCAGGGCGGCATGTTGCTGATATAGTCACATTCAGGTACTACTACTACTACTACTACTACTACTACTTCTACTACTACTACTACTGCTGTCATTTTCTTTCATTATTATTGAATTTGTTCTACGTGTTATCGTCGTCCGTCGTCATCATCTCTCATAATTTACTTCTTCATATTTATACATTACTGATATGGTGGTGTGGTAAGTGTTGATAATATCCAACAAAGGATTACTGTTTATAGGTGTAGTCATCATCATCTTCTCTCTTCCTCTTCTTCTTCTTCTTTTTCATTCCAAGATAATAGAAAAGCTTTTCATCATAAATAATGCCTTAGTCTCTTACTAAATCATCAGGCCTCATCACCTTGAATATAAGCTTAACGACACATATCATACGATAACTCTCGGTAGTAAATTAGTGATCAATACTGGAAATACGTTGTAGAATTATCAATTCGCTGTTGATTGGAAAATGATGATGATGATGATAATGGTGATGGTGATGATGATGATGATATGATGGTAAGGGACATGACCAAGGCATCAGCAGCAGCACCTGGAATAACCCTCCTCTCTTCTGTTTTTCCTTCCTCAATCTCCTTCGTATATGCACACATTATGAGTATGTGTGCGTGTGTGTGTGTATGCATGTATGTGAGGATGATAATGATCTTACATAGGAAAATATGCCAATGACTCAAACACGATGTACCACTTTTTGCCAAAGGTAGGAATGCACACATTATATATATATATATATATATATATATATATATATATATATATATCTTGCTTCTATTCTTAGCAGTATTTATTATTCTTTTTTAGACACTATTAGAATCACGTATGTATGTTAAATGATTATTGTGGAAGTACTGGAGTAGTTGTTAGGAGTATTCGTTTGTATAGCAGTGACTTGTTCCTTTTCTTCTTCTTCTTCTTCTTCTTCTTCTTCTTCTTCTTCTCGTCAATATCAGATCAAATTTAAAACTTTGTTCGGACCAATCAGGAAGGATACCGATATGGTGGTGTGACGTTTATTCGCAACATCATCCCAGTGATGTGTAGTAATATTACGTAAAGACATATTATTATTATTACTATTTTTACAATTTGTTCTTTACTTATCCGAGGTCATAGAATGCAGTGTTTAATTGTGGTAGTAAAAGGATGATGATAATAATAATAATGATAATAATAATAAAAATAATAATAATATGGTCTCTAGAGAACACGGCACATGGAAGGATCTAATGCTATGCTTGTAGGCTATACATTTGGAAGGTAGTAGCAGTAGAATACTATCAGCAAAGTAATCACCAATAAAATGCCGGTGCTACCACAACGTTTGCTACCATACTTCAAAAACTGTTTAAGAATAATAATCAATCATCAATGGATGATGTGGTATGAGGCATTGATGATGCGTTGTTGTAATTGTTGTACACCAACATTCCAGATCTATATACTTTAATGAGGCAAGGAAAAGATTCAAATTTGGATCCTTTTGGGTGCATAAGGTGGGCAGTGTGCGTCGTCGTAGTAGTAGTAGTAGTAGTAGTAGTAGTAGTAGGGTGTTATTATGACAACAACAACTAATAATAATACTGCTACAACAGGAGTAGAAGATATGATCAAAGAGAAGACATTCTGATGATATTGATGATGATGATGATAATGATGACGATGATAAAGTAAGATAAGATAACCTAGATCATTATCCATTTGTTTACTCCATATTTGTCCTCCTCCTTCTCCTGTCATCATCATCATTATTATGATCATGATTATTCGTTATTAAAGGGAAGGCTGGTGGGAGCTTTTCTTGAAGGAGGAGAGAAAAAGGTTGGTAGTAGTAGTATAGTAGTAGTATAGGTAAACATCAGTATTGTGTCATTGCTGGTGGTAATGAGTAGTAGCAAGTAATTGGGATACGTTTGTGAATACTATGGTTAAGTAGAGTTGTAGCAAAGATAGACGGCCTCCAAAATAATGAATAAATAGATAAATAAATAAATAAATAAATAATAGTAGAGAAATTAATTATCAAGGTTGGAATGGTCTTCCTTGCGAATAATAAAGACGATAGAATCATCATAAAAACATAGCGACATAACATTTTCAATAATTATAGGATTTCCGTTTACTACAGCGCGTGGTGGAAAAACGTGTTCTTGTTCAGGAAGTAAGTATACGACAAGTTTGATGTTGTATCTGTGCAATTGTTTGAATTGTTGGTCAGTGACGTAAAGCTGCTCTCTCAAAATACTACTACTACTACTACTACTACTACTACTACTTCTTCTTCAACTTTACTACTCCTAGATTGAGCAGGAATACATGCAAAAACGTGGACTTTCTTGGGCTCGTGAAGCATATATTAGGGTATATTGTGAGAAGAATGAACCAAACAATACCACACATTAAAATAAGTGGTGATTGACTGACTCAAACACATTCTGTCATTCCACTGATTTGTTGTATTATGTATACTACTACGAGCAGGTATCTGATGCAGAAGTTTACCCAGGATATGATTCAACAACTCCAAAACAAAATATATTGACAGGTGGTGCCAACCTTTGCAGCCCTCTTCTTCTCCTTCTTCTTCTTCTTCTATTTGGATATTCTCAGTAGTAGTAGTAGTAGTAGTAGTAGTACTTATCCCTTGAACTACCATGTTTCAGGAATTGTTGCATCATTTCTTGGAAACGGCAAACTACAGCAAGGTACTACTACTACTACTACTACTACTACTACCGCTCAGATTTTTAATATCATTTTGGGTGATATAACTGACATGATATTTCTAACTGCACAGCTGATATTGATGATGAAGCCGATTATGAGGAGGCGGATTTATACGAGGAAGATGTTGATCCTGAAGCCTTCGTTCATAATGCAAATTTTACTTTCTCCTCAATGAATTCGCATTGATACGCAAAAGATTCTGTGTGATGTATACCAAAATGATAACAACAATTTCAGATTTGATGCGTAGTGAGTTCTGGCACTATTCGATGCAGTAACAATGCTCGAATGACTAGCAAGAAATGCAATAGCTAGCTTGTTAGCTTGCACCAAAACGCACGTTTGTCTAGCTAGCTTGCTAGCTAAGTTTTAGAGGTCTAGAGGTGTCGAGATGTGCCCACAACGTCAATTTTCATGCTAGCATGGCTACGCAAGCGAGCGAGAAACTTCGAAAACAATTCGGATTTCAGTGTAGTCTAGTAGTTTAATTAGAAATTTCATGCATGTCGTCGGGAGAAAATAAGTACCCATCATTTCTCGCAAATAACAGAGCCTCGACCGCGAACAGCAGACTGACTAGCAGATGTTGAGGATCTGTACTACTCGACTACACTAGTTGTCGTGTAAGCATCAACATGGCCTAGATGTTGTTCTCTAAACGAAATTAAACATTGTGTGTGAATGTACCAAATTGCAATGCTTTCTCATGCATGCATGCAACACGTGCGACAAAGGAAACAAACAAATGCAACTCAAGCGCTGTAGCCGCTGCATTGCACGGCTACATTGTTGGGATGACAATTGAACAAATTTGAACATTTCATCACATCCGCCGTCTTGTACCAAGGAGAAAGTAGAATGAGAGATACGACAGACAATCTGCGCTAGAGATTCGTTCGAGCTAGCTACAGCTATCACTGGTCTCCATGTCTAGATGTGTAGGACACAACTCCGTCAAACCCTGTGACGACTGGGTTTTGCACAAACCATGCTCTGCGCGCGCGGCCTGGCGCGCTCAATCGTTGCAATTGGACATTGGAAGCACACTGGAGCCTGTTTGAAGTTCAATTTTGATTTTTTTTTCGAATTTCAGCTTCAAGCAAACCTCATTTTTCAACGCCTGCCAGCGGAAAATGCTTGCCACTTCTGAAACAGCTAGCGCAGTTGCGCCACTTGCTGTGCAATGAGTTTTGCAAGCTCAGACTGAGGGTGTGCGCACACTAGCTTCACATGCTTGCAAAATTTCAGCACAAAAACGCAAAAATTGTATGCTAGAATTTCAGCACAAAAACGCAAAAAATGCTCTCAAACAATTGAGAGGTCATGCCACTCGTCACAGTTTTGACGGAGTTGTGGGAGTGATGACCATCAAAAAAATGCAGATCTTTTCATTCCATATCGTCCATGGTCGTGACCTGCATGCATCGCATGACAATCTAGCAATCTAGCAATGTTTGCACGCGCAGTCGTCAATGAGCATGCATCGTGTGCATCAGCAGATCTAGAGATGTGTGCGTTTTCATTGTGCATTCTAGCATTGCAGCATTTGATAAGAATGACAATTGAAAAGATTCGATCAATTTATAAGTCACCCGTCTCACACATTCATTGAACGCTAGCACTATTGCGAGGCGGTAGTCTACTATACGTGCAGCTGTGCGTTCTTTTTGCGAGATGCAAGGCGTGCAGATGAAGTAGTCCGTGCTCATGTAAATAAAACTGCGGAGAGCAAGTTGCTTCGTCATCATCATCATCTTCATAATAAATGCAATGAAGTCGCCCATTTACGTTTGCGATGGTAGATCGGTTCTAAATTGGAAATTATTCGTAAACATGATACCGGCCTGAATTGAATTGCTCTGATAGTTTCAGAATATTTCTTAATGAGGAAAAACAGGATTTCTGCTGTTGAAAGAGGTTAGACTACTTGACTTTAAGTCGTTGACCCTATAAGATATGTACAACGCTTGCGTCTATCACCAAATATGATTAGTGGCAGGAGTCAGGATGATATCAGTTACTGCAGCAAGTGATTTGTTACACTTGCATTTGTAGTTGTAGTAGTAGTAGTAGCATATTTTAAAATACTTTCTTTGTTTGGGTATCATCATCGTTTTTGGCTGCAATCCAGAATAACCACGTCGTCACGACTTTATCTTAATTTTCCTCATTTTATGAAGTAAATTAAGGATATAATTCCCTCCTCCTTGCTGTTCTCATATATCTTCTTCAACCCCTTTCCCTTCCTTCCCCATTCCTGGCATTTCTATCGTCTATTCGACCCAGATCCATCGACTATAGCAGGATGGTTTAAAATGTTTAAAAGTAGCTTAGTTCCTCTGAGAGTGGAAGTTAACGGGAGATGGCCGTCCTTAGCATTTATATCGTATATAAATTCGTTGTTCTTCCAACTTCTATAGTTGAAAGTGACGCAAGTAGGACAAAGGGTAGGACAACCAGGACATGGCTTGTCCTGACCCCTTGTTACCCAATCCATTTGTTCATACATTTTCATCAGATCTTGTCCTTGTCGAGCGTATATTTCTCTCTGTCTTGAATACCCAAACTTACCACCACTACCAGCTCTCCATAGATCATCGAGCGATTTCATATCACTGTAAGGGATTCTAGGTACTTCTGCGAAATAGACCCATCCACGTGATTGTGCACCTTGTCCTGCAATGTCTACTAGTTTGGCACGCGTCCAATCATCAGCCTCCCTGAATTCGCCTCTTCTAAGCATTTCTCTAAGTGGCTCGTAATCATATCCTAGTTCTGACTCACAATTCACGTCATCGAGTCCAGGCATTCCTTCCACAACTGGTGGCTTGTACCCAGTTTCAACCTCTTGATCAACCTGCTGTACCTTCTTCTTACTTGAAGAAGAAGAAGACGAAGAAGAAGTCTCTTTGAGGGTAGGAGGAGGTGGCAAAGGTGATTCCTCAAAGAGTGCACTTTCAGCAACAATTTCATTGTCTTTCTCCTTGCGGTCTCTCTCAATTTTGTCCTGTTCCATCTTAGCCTTTAGTTTGGCCAATTCCTTCTCTGCTCTTACTCTTGCTTCCTCTGCTTCTTTAGCTCTTGTTTCTGCCTCCGCAATGGCGGCTTTAGCTTTTGCATCACCACTAGCTTCTCGTGCTTTCACCTCTGCAAAAGCTACCGCAGCCTCTACTTCCCCTTTGGATGAATCTTGCTCCTTTTTCTTCTCATCAGAGGTACCAGCAGCAGCATCAGCAACAGGGGCAGGAGGAGGAGGAGCGACGTTTGATTTATTCCTATTCTTCTTCTGATCCATAGCTGCAGCCTTGTTTTGTCGTTCTTGTAGTTTGGGATCAGAGGCTAATAATAATATCAATCATCATCACATCATTCATGGGCTGGAAAGTGGATGATGACAATAATAACAATAGTAATAATATATTAGTAACAGATCAATTAGTTACTACTACCTAGAAGTTCTGGATCTACAATTCGTCCAGTGCTGTCAATTTGGTCTGGACGGAGAAGAATAACTTGCTCGTTTTCAACCATTGGGGCAAGTGGTGTAGGTGTGAAGTCTGGCACTTCTTCCATGGGGTTCTAGATCAATTATTAATGATGACGATAAGAACTTATTACTTTTAATTATAGGTATGATGATGGGGCTCATAAATTACCAATATTCCATGATCAAACTAATCGTTCCAACAATTACAATTACAGCACAAACAGCACCTTTACGTCCATTGCGGCAACGATATTATCTCTTTCTGGATCAGGATCTGGCTCAGTAAAAAGGATATCGAGAAGCTCGAGAGGTTCTCCTGACTGCACTGGCCTTGGTTCCTCCAAGTATTCGGATTTGAAAGGAATTCCTAAGATGATGATGATGATGAATGATGATGATGATAGTATTTGTGTAGCTATCGTTTTAAAATCATCATTGCAAGGTTGATGAAGAGGTATACCCATCCCCATCTTATGTGGTGAGTGATGACACTATGTATGTACTTAATGATCGCCTAGTTGTAGCTCATACACAAGCTCCTCCTCTCCCCCTCTCCTCCTCCTAGCACCACCACTATTCCTCCAACCTTGTCGCCGATCCATTTCTTCCATCAATTCCTGGGTTTCGGTGTCGACGTCAGGTTCAATCTATTTAGGTAGCCAATCAGTCAGTCAGTCATAGGATGGATGCATGCAGAGAGATGTGATGATGATGATGATGATGATGATAATGATGATGATGATAATGATGATGTAGTAGTAGTAGTAAGACGACGTCCAAGCAGTTACTATTTATCATCAATAATCCAATTCTGAGAAGATTTTTTACTTATTCATGTACAGAGGGGGGAAAGTGAAAGAAATTACGGTGAAATGAATACCATCATCATCATCATCATCCTCATCATCATGCATGTCGCCACTACATACCCCGACAAGAATGTCAAGGCACCCTTCAGCGTCAATGGCGGGGATATCTTCCTTGGCAAATGGAGGCTCATCCTTTACCTGAAAGGAGAAAGGAAAGAAAGAAAGAAAGAAAGAATAAGTCCATTTTTCTTCTTTATTGTTGGTCTATTTCTTCTTGTGTTTGACATATGCATTATTTTTTTTATTATCAATCCTATTACCTCAACAGGAGCCCACGGACGCTTAGTTCCTTCTCTCTCCATCTTCTCCATAAGATCAAGAACTTCCTGCATTTCTGGATCAGGATCTGGCTCCAAACCGAACCTGATTGTTAATTATTATGGTGAATATTCGTCGTTCTTAGGCTGCTATCAACAACTGAAACAATCTACTTATTATGATGTAGGAAATGGCTACATTAAGAAGAAATATACTCATATTCATCGCACTCGGACGGTTAGGTGTTTGGGATGTAATTAAACATGGACAAACTAATCTAACATGTGTGCGTTCTCACATCTCTACGTATGAAGCATCGTTCCCGGGCTTGGTTGGAATCTGCGGTTTCATACATGCACCACCGCCACCACCACCACCACAAACAGACAGACAGCAATTCGCAACAACCCATCTTAACTACCTTAATCACTCTAACAAAAACTAGTGATGATAGCGACGATCATGAAGACGACAACGCACATAGAAGTAAATAAATTCTATGCTTATTCAAAAGTTGTCGTATTAAGATTAGGCAGTCAGAGGAAAAGTTGCATTACGTCGACAAACATATCATCTTGAACGTTGTTCCATTTGGGCGGCTTATCTGGCCCTTCATCTAAGAAAGCGTTGTCGAATTCTTCGTCCACATTCTGAGGAAAAATATAGTAAACAGGATTTCAATTAGATTTCAATTTAATTTCAATAATAGTCGCACTTTCACAAAATAGAAGCTTTTTCGTTCGAACAATTTTGGATGATCATCATCGGAAAATATTTCAACAACGGAGATGATGATGTATACGTAACATCAACGATACCCCTATGCAGTCATCAAGAGCTACTGGCGAACCATCTGGCTTTGATATAGGAGAATTCTTTTGATCTGGGGTGTTCTGAGCTCCCTCTTCATCTTGAGTCGAGCTCACAGCTTCAACCCCCTCCCTCTCAACCACAGAACGACGAGTCACTCCGGGCCTCCCAAATTTATTTGAGGTGATTCTTTGATACGATGGATTGAATCCTCTTATTCTGAAACCAATCCGACTAGATACGCCACTCACGGCACCCTTATTCGCATTGATGCCGGAGGAGATGTTCGAAACTCGATCAGCTTTTGAAAAAGGACACGAAGTTATTCTTGCGTAAAAAGTAAAATCTACAAAAGTTATTCTTGCGTATAAAGTAAAATCGATAAAATAGTGGTGAACTAGGGAGAGTTGATAAAATTTATCGTTTCTCAAAGAATACGTAGGATCAAAATATAGAATATTTATACAATTTTGGAGTTCACTTATTCAATATATATATGAAGATGCGTAATACACGTGGAAAGGGGTACCATTGTCTGTGATGAGGCCATAGAGACATAGCGCAAGTACAGAGGCGGCGCATATGGCAATGGCCGAATTCCGGCTTGAACCCCTCCTCATAGCCATGGGTGATAGTTGGTGTGGTTGTTCTGGTGGGTTACGAATGTGGATGAATGGGGGGTGGGGTATCGTCGTGGTAAAGTATGAGAGGATGAAGCTTGGTTCAGCTGGGGAGATTACAACTAACTTTGAAGAAAAAGAGTAATACCTTGCAACTATGTATGACGACACTCCATTTTATATTGTCTCGATACATCTTACCTTTATCATTCGGTAGGTGTAAATCGGACTATGTTACTGGAATCAGTTGTCAGTGGAAAGTGTGGTGGACGCCGAGAAGGAACTGGTACCAACTTTGTCAACATCGCGTTCATTCGTGCTACCTCTCAACGTAAATGCCATGGTTTCTTTCAAATACGATTGTCCCAAAAGAGGGGGATTCAACTTCAAACCCGGATTTTATCATGAGTATTCTATGCGAAAAAAGGTATAAAACCAGTAAACCCTGCATTTTTATTTCAATGCCGGGAGTTGTACAAATCAAAGTTTCTCCTGGGATCGATTCAAGCCCTTATCGAACTTATGAGGAGATGCTATTTGTACGACAAGATGTTCTTGATACATTAATCGCAATCGCCCTTGATCAAAGAGGAGAAGAAATAGTAGCAAAGTGCAGGTGAAAACTCGGATGCGACAACATTGGATGTGCTACCCATCTGTTCGGGCCGTTCTTTGGTCATTACATATTCGAAATATTCCGACAAAGAAAACAATGTGAATATCAGATAGTTTTGTATTTATATGTTGACGTATGGAGAAAATGCTAAGTCTTTAATATGACTAAAGTTCACTTAAAGTCTTAAAATTGTGCTTCGGACAGGGAGACAGCCGTTGGCCTCCCCCCCCCCCTTACGCCGTCGCGCTCCTGCAGCAAATATGATGTGTTTAAAGTTTATTCTGTTCTCGCTTATACTCCTTTCAATACGAGAAGTAACGGGTAGCAGTTCAACATCATCCCGCTTGCGAAGTATATACGAATATTCGGGGAGAATTGCCACAGATGAGGATGATGGAAGCAGCAGTTACAATGGGAACAATGGTTTCGGCCAGAAGGCCGCCACCACCTTTGATGAATCATCCAAACCAACAACATCAAACCAGCCGAAATTAATAAAAGAAAGTTTTTATGGCACTGCATATCGGAATGAGAAGGAAAGCGAGGTGCTCTACACGGAGAAACACTCCGTTTTATTTGACGCTCTCAGTGGCAAACCTCTAGAATCGTTTGTGGAATACATTAGCCCACCTCAACAAGGCCCTTGCCAGCAGATATTTGCACACATGAAGTCGGTCCATTATCATGTTTTTGAAAAGCAGCTAACCTTCCTAAATTTGATTAATATGAAGTTTGCAAATTCCAAATTCTTCGTCGCTCATCTAACAATATTTAGGTCTGATTTTACAAGAGGATATAATATTTCTGAATATATGTTCCATCATATTCCTTTGAAGTGGAAAGAGGGTGTCCAATACGATCAAGGAAGGTGAAAATTTTGCTGTAGTTTAGCTGTTATTTCGTAGTAATATTACTAATATTAAGGGATATTGTAAACTGAGTAGAACTTTATGTTCGGTGAATGCTGCTGCTGCTGCTGCTGCTGCTGCTGCTGTTGCTAATGGTGGTGGTACTTCGATAGATACGTCATGTTCCAAGGGGAGAATAATATTTTGGAGACGAAAGAGCTTCCTGTTGACAAATCAGCTTTATTTGCTGGGCAAGGATATCATTATCACATTCTTGAAAAATTGGATGAATTGGCGGAATCTACGAAGCCTCAGATGATACATCTTGCATTTCCAGCGCATCTTACTGCATATCCATTTGCCCTGAAAAGGGTAATAAACTAGTAGTAATGTATCGTAGTGGTGGGTGGCTGCCAGACTAATGTAAACAATAATCGCTATGATGACAAAAAATGTGCCAAGCAACAACTGTAGATCTTCCAGTTTCTGCGTTCTGCGGAAAATGGAGGATCTGTTGCAACAAATGATATATGAGGACTTTGTTTTAATTTCAGAGCGTAGCAATTTCAATGCATTTCTAGATTTTGCCCTTCGTTCATTCTTTTAGAACAAACTTAATTGAAACTATCTTCCGTATCCTTTCTCCCCCCCCCCCCTCCCCCCCTGCTCTCCTGTTTTGGAATTGTGCGTGCATGTTTTGTCTTCCTCCCTCCCTACTAGGAATGGAAAAGGGGAGATCTCTTGAAGCTGTCGATGTCTTTTGACAGTTGGTTTATCAGCTATTTTGCTCCCAAAATCTATCTTACGTATGACATTCGTCGGAGAAGATTAGTTTCTTTCACGGGGCCATCTCATGTTTACGATGACAATGGAAAGCTGCAAAACGTCCATGTCACCTACAAACAATCACATGCAACACTTGGATAATATCAGGATGGGCATGTTTCTTCTATATGCACAACATTAACAACAAAAGGATTAGTACATCTAAGTAGTAGTAGTAGTAGTAGTAGCTAGCTAGCAGGAACTGAATGAAGTGGAAGTAATTTTAAGGCTCGCTGCTTTTCATCATCATCATGTATAGCAGTTCGTAATGGAGCGCTAACTAACACCTCATCATCATGTATGGCAGTTCGTAATGGTGCGCTAACTAACACCTGAACAGCCAACTTTGAGACCTCAGTATCATATTTCAATCGGGGAGGATAGAACCCTACTCGGCGAATTATGCTGGACAGTGAGAATCGAGTATGGCACTCTAACTCACATACTATTTAACGGACGACTACTGTGCAACGAGTTAACACAAAATTAGTAATATATCCATAAACCAAACAGAATCTTTGGTCATACTAGTGTACGATTAGCGTGCAAGTATTTGTGTAGTAACTTAATACAAAGTAAAACCTGAAGCATCACATCATGTCGCAGCATTTATTTTGCGAAAAGATAGTAGATAGCACACCGTGTCATTAAGCTGCTAAATTTTTGACCTGTTGGATATCTAGATATTTTCGTCGGTTGACATATAGACATATAATGAGACGAATTATAAAACTCACGACCATGTAGTGCAAGATTACAGCGTACTTCGATATCATAGCAGCAATGCAGCACTAAATCAAGACTAGCTAGCGCAGAATCTAAAGAATTAGCAAGATCAAGCTAGATGTTGCTGCGGCATGAATCTGGACAAATTTAAACATCACGACAGTGCACGCACTCTAGCGCACTGCTAGTATAGCAGCTAGCTAGCTAACGTAGAGCACAACTAGCTAGACAACTCTCATTCTGCATTGTCACAGCTATCATAGCTAGATGAGTCGTGAGTCTCCGTGTACATGAACGTTAACATTGAATGCGCGCACAGCCGCAGCGCATCGCACTCTAGCATTACTAGCTAGCTAGATTAGTGCAATAACGCATATCCAGCCTTTCACAATGCCATCTAGCCATGCTAGCATGACGACGGACCTGTCTAGCTGTCAGTATCTAGCAGATGCATGTCAAATTTTGCCGCGTATATGTGCTCTAGTGCTGCATCGATGCGATCGTTCGTGAAAGCTGTCGAATACTAGCTTTTTGCTTCGTACATTAGCTAGATATATTGGAATCAACAATATGCGTGATGGCGAGTAAAATTGAATGTCATGTACGGCATAATTAGACCGCTAAAAAATGACAATGAACGCCTTCATATGCTAGTATGTCTGGTGGCACACCTACCGACCCACACATCACATAATACTACACTTCTTTTTTTTGGTTTTTGCCCCTTCTTTTTCTTCGTGACCGTTGCTGTTCATCATCACTCTGAAGAAAAATGGCGGGAATTAGTTTTAGTTTAAAAGAAGATGCATTGACGTGCTACTATGAGGATACATACTTATCCAACTGATCAGCTTCCCAGACAACCAGAAATTCGCTAAAATCAAGCTCTAAGTTTCCATCCTTGTCAGCCTTTATTGTATATTGATGATGATGATGATGATGACGATGCTGATGATTAATTAGATAATGCCTCTTTGGTTAGAAAATTTAGCATGTATAGGGCAGGTCACAATAATTTCAGTTGCAAAAATAATTGATAAATTAAATTTTATATCAACGTCTCTCTTTTACTAACATTACTGCACGCATGCAGCAACTTCTAAAATAGCATATCATGTGCGTCATCATGATCAGAAGACACGGAAGGAAGGAAGGAAGGAAGAAAGGAAGGAAGGGGGCTAGGGAGCAGCAGTAGCAGCAGTACCGATTTTATGATTTTTTCCACTTCTTTTTTGCTCATCTTGCCTTCCATAGCTGCAAGAATTTCGGTCTTACAGAGCTTTCCATTATTGTTCTTGTCCAATTTGTTGAAAACAGCCCATAATCTTTGCTGCTGACTCGAAATCTGAAAGAGAGAGAGAGAGAGAGAGAGAGAGAGAGAGAGAGAGAAGTAGATGATTCGAAAAGATGATTCCACGACAACGACGGAGCAGGGATGACGAAGAACAAAAACAATTAATAGTGGTACAAAGATAAGCTTCATTCAGCTGCTGTTTTTCCTTCCGTTTATTCAGTAGCACCATTGTGGTTTTTCCACATTATTGTTTATTATTGTTATTGTTCATAATGAATATCATCATTCTGAGACAGACAGTTTCTGACTTGTACTACCTACTACTACTACTACTACTACTACTACTACTACTAGCGCTACTATTATATTAATCTTATTCTATTCACGTATTATGTCAACATCTAACACCTTACGATTAAGATACATAACTCCAAATTCCTCCTAAGATTCAGGAAAATTGACATTAATTATTAAAAAGAAGAAACATTAGTCATAGGATGATGCTGCTGATGATGATAATGACGATAATGTTGTTGATAATCTTGAAAAGGATGGGAGGAATAAGAGAGGAATCTAAACGACGTAGGAACGAAAGTCATGATGGCTGACGAAGGAATGTCCGCTTTGTTGTTGTTAATGTTGTTGTTGTTTTTCAATTGTTGGATGTATTTGAATATTTAATTACAAATAAAGAGCGAGCTATATTATTTGTTGTGCACCAGGTCAATTTCTTGATTTCCATCAACATCCATTTTGTCCATAATAGAAGCAACTTCACTGCTATGAAGACCGCCTAGCACTTTCTGTAGCTCTGATATCCCAATCTAATGAGGATGTATTATTATAAGCTGTGTTGTAAGTATGGAATAGTGGGTGGTGGTAGTAGTCATAATATTGTGCTCATCATATCCGGTGGTGGTGGAGGTGGTGGTTGCTAAAGGTCTTTGTTTAGTAGCGACGATCAAAGCCGGCTGATATTTCAGTATCATCATCATCATCATCATCATCATCGTCTTATTATATTCGTATACTACTACTACTACTACTACTACTACTACTACGGCTGTGCTTAATATTGGCAAATTGATGCAGGAGTACCGCAATCGAAGACTGAAAGTCGGTGATGATGATGATGATGATGATGATGATGATGATAATGATGATAAGAAAATGGGGGTCAGAAGGGGTTGGAGCAAAACCTTGTTACTGCCATCAGTATCCATTTTGTTGAACTCATTGACAAGCTTTTTCATCTACATGGGAGAGGGGAGGAGGAGGAGGAGGAGGGGGAGGATTATTAAGGAGAAGAAGGGGGGAAATAACATGCATCTATAAACATATCGTGATCTTAAGGAGGGAAATGACATGCATCTATAAACATATCGTGATCTTGGAACAAAAAGGAAGGTTGCTGTTACATAATAATAAATTATTATATTGACAAGTATTCCCCTCCTCCTCCTCCTCCTCCTCCTTCGTTTCTTTTTTTTCGTTCTTCTTTTGACCTCTTCATCATCCACATCACTGACAAGGGTTTGGAGAATGATATTCTTGAACTGATTTGCTGCGTAGTGATAGTAGTGGTAGCAGTAGCAGTAGTGGTAGTAGTAGTAGAAGTAGTAAAATAAAGGATGAGGAGGAGGATGATGATGATGATGATGAGAAAAAGGAGGGAGATCAAAGAGGAGGGTATTGCTGTATGAAGTGAAAGGAGGAAGAAAAAAAGAAAGAAAGAAAGAAAGAGGAGAAGCAGCTTGGCGATGGGTATGGTAATAATAATAATAATAATAATAATAATAATATACTACAACTACTCATTTGCTGCTGCTGCTGCTATGTACGGCTTCTACCGACATCATGTGCACTCAAATTCACATCCTCGTCATCATCATCATTCTTATCATCACTCTCATCATCATCAAGCACCACAAGAGGAGCACAATATGTATCAAGTCTCATCGTACTTTTGTTGAATGTTTGCATAGCTTTAAGGACTAATGGATCAAACTTGTCGGTATCTGCAGAATCTCCTTTCCTGAGAGAAGTGAAGAAAAAGAAAGGAGGGGGAGATAGATGATGCGTGTTGTCTGCCTGGTATCTGTGTATATTATTATTGTTAAATGGTGAGATCACATCATATAGCACGTACATCATAGCTTCTTCATATCATTCATTCTTCTTCCTTTGTAAAGTGTCAATAGTGTCTTCTTCTTCATCTTCTTTTTATTTGTTAGTGCACGATATCATCATCATCGTCAGTAGTAGCAGCACACTCATAAACATAGCAATAAACCCTCCCAATCACACCATAGAGCAGCATTATAATTATGATTAATCAACATCAAATAAAGCTATCATCTTATTATCATGATATTGTCTGTTTTGTCAATACAGCCATGGGTGTTGCAGAGCCTCTTCTGCCGTCATCCTTTTCGCTGATCAATCAATCAATCAATGGGCATGAGTATGAAGGATGGTAGTTGTTGTAGGTAGGTAGGTATGTAGTTGAGTCAATGGTAATAATACCATAACGATAGACATTCATTCATTCATTCATTTATGTGCAATAACAACGACACATTATTATTATTATTATTATTATTATCATTATTTCACAATATCGATAATAGCAAGAGAGTCATGATGGTCATCATCATCGTTGCCGTCCTCTATACATTCCTAGGCTAGGTGCTTCTTAATTAACAGTCTCTACTACTATTCTTCTTTGATAAATCATGATCATGATCATGATCATCATCATCTGACAAGGATCCAAAACGAGGCATTTAGCGATGAAGTCGTAAGCTCCCTTAAAGTCGAAATAATAAAGCAAATGAGCAAGGGGGAGGAGAGCTTAGGAATGAGAAGAAAGGTGGGCAGATAGACAGCCATGACATGAAGAATGGCCATATGGCCATATGCGATTATCAAATTATCACACTCATCGTTTACTCTCTCTCTCTCTCTCTCTCTCTCTCTCTCTCTCCACATTGTTAAATGTTATCGAAATACAAACAATTAACAACAATTATGATATCATTTCCGTGTCTCACACAACAGCATTAGCAGCAGTTGCAGTAGCGTTGGTAGGAGATGATATTATGTCCTCACTTTAGATCGCTTTGGACTCAGAGGAAAATGAGCTCCTTTTCATAGTCAATGATAATATTACATTAAAATAATAATAATAATAATAATAATAATAATAACAATACTGCAAGAAATCGTTGTAACAACATGCATCATCATCATAACAATGCTCTGCTGTTGTTGTTGCTGCTGCTGCTGCTGACAATGATGATGAGACACAATAATACCTAATCCAGCCTTTGCAGAAGGTGTGAAACCCTGTGGGATCTTCTTCAAAATGCCTCTCTGTGACCTACATAGAAGCTGCTGGGTTCTTCTTATTCTTCTTATATCATCTAGTGTTGGGTGGGTGGTGCCTAATATCGATGATCTATCTACCACACACATCACATACTTTATATACTATTATGACCATGCTACTACTGCTACTACTACCCATTGAATGGCGGCCTTCCGAAAAGAAGAACGTACGTTATTACTCCTATGAGAGAACAAACACAGCAACAACAACAACAACAACAAATGTAGCACTATATTCCTCATAATTTATCATCGCTGACTTCTAGTTGTATGCGCTCCTCGAGTAGTATCGACAGTATCATCATCATCATCATCATCATCATCACCATCATCATCATCTGAAGCAGCACCAGATATAATAATAACAATAATACCCATACTCCACATATCACAAGCACTTGTGTAATTTCTCTTTAACACCTCAGGAGCAATGTAGTAGCTACAACAACAAAGATACCATTGACCAACAAATGATACAATCTTTGATTTAGAATGATAATGAAGAAAACTATGACATGACAACATGCACCACCAGCATCATTTTAAACAGCTCAGTAATTTTAACGACGGACGATAACTATATGTAAATTCGTGATCACCCTCGAAAAATATGAAGACAGCAGAGAAAAGTGAATGACTTAGCAACATTTAAAAAAATAAAACAATGGTACACTGTGCCGCAAAAGCGTGTCATGAACTTCACTGGGTTGATCCACTTAGACGCTCCAAAATCTTTATTTGTGTGGGTATTGTTACTTTGTGTGGGTATTGTGTCATCATCATCATCAACGATTGTCTCTCTCATCACCATCATCATCAGTAAGGTATAAATAGTATTGTTGCTTTTTGAAACGAACCTACCTATTATCTTGATAGGAGACTCATCGTCATCATCTTTGAACATAAAATTGTCCGGTTTCAAGTCACAGTGAGCTACTTTGAGATCGTCATGGAGATACCGTAACCCCTCAAACAATTGTCTGCATTAGAGAGGGGAACAATGCATTATGATTATCATCATCATTATCATCACCATCGTCATAATTGACTATATCGGTAAATATGATATCAAGATGTGCTTGTGTTTTGCTTATCCATTCAACTGATACACCCCACCTACATACCACTCGAATGAATGATGATGTTAAATTTGAATAATGCATGATGCATTGTTACCTAAGTATAGCGGCTGCATCTTTCTCAGAGAATCCCCCGGCTACACACACACACACACACACGCACATAAAATACAGCAGCGATAGATTACTCAAAGTGATTCAATAATACCAAACGCAATAGTTTTGGCTGTGATATTATTGGGAATGTACATCTTTTGAAGACATATTGGATATGATCGAAGAGCTCTCCTCCCGTACAGGGCTCCATGGCGATGTATACATTCTAGGGGAAACATGAAATTATGTTATAGGAAATCTGCCAGTGTGGATCGATCGCAAGAAATCTCCGTTATCATAAATTTGATCATGATTTGGCGGTGGTGGTGGTGGTGGTGCTGTGCTCTTATTTCCCCCTGTCGCATAGACCACCTTGTACTATTGATTCTTCATTGATATTTTACAGCATGCGTACCTATATCACTACCTCAGAGTCTTCCCAAGCATCCAAAAAATCAATTACGTTCTTGTGATTCACCTTCAATCAAGGGAAAAAAAATCTTAATTTTTGGATCCAGCTGAGGGGTGTTATTTTGCATTGATGGGTAAATGTGTCACGTAGTGCTAGCAACAGCAACACAATATAGCAGTATACATGTCCTGTAGTAGTACTAAGGAATTTCATTATCTCATTTATTGAAACGCGATTGTAGTTCCACCTACCTTACTCAGGATTGATATCTCGTTGTTTAGGTTTGCAACAACAGACTCCCACTTTGACTTTTGGCACAGTGCTGCCTTTCGAATAACCTTAGGTGACAATGATAAATAGCAAGAAAGCGCTCAGTGGCCACTTCCTTAGTAGTAATCTCTGAGATATTTTACTGCTCCTGCATTTACCTTAACTGCACAATCCTTCTTATCGCTGTTTCGAACGGCCAAGCAAGCAAAACCTGTAGCTCCAGGCTGCCCTATTTTCTTTCCGAGCGTGTAATTTCCTTTAGCTTCTGTGTTGGGATTTTTCAGAACGTATCTAGGCATGATGCGTGGGAAGAGGAGGGGGGGAGGTCCTCTTGGTTGTTGTATTTCCTGTTTTAGTGGATGATTTCTCCGTACTACTACTTAACAGAGTTACGTTGTTAGCATCAAGATGCTTGTCGTCCTTGCTGTGCATCCCCTCATCATGCGTAGGATCATGTCCTGCTGCAAGAGAAACTCCTAGTCGCAGGTAAGATGTCAGACCATTTCAAATGCAATTTGTCATAAATTTTCCCAAAAGTTGGTACTGATTCTTAAGTGATATCCCCAAGACGCAGGAATGAAATGGCATGCAAACCCATGGAACCAGCCAGGTGCCAGCGACAAATTAGATGATTCAACGCTCTTGTTCGATGTGCCTCAACGATCATCCGCACACAGATCGTCGTGTAGATGTTGCGTTTAGGAAGTTCCTACTCAGAGCAGATGCCTTGCGCCATCGCCACATTGCTGCTAGTTGCATTGTCTCACAATGGCACACAGCTTGATTGTTCCAATTTGAAAAACCTGCTAGTTCACTGGTCACAGTCCTCACTGAAGCTAGTTCGAGGCACTGCGTTTCGCACACTGCAAATGTCTTGTGACGTTTTGGAAATGTAGTTCATCATCATTGTTCATTGTTCATTGTTCCGCTTCACTTTCCAAGAAAAACCTGAAAACAACACTTTCTTGCTCTGAAGGTCATCTGTCCAAGAGCTCTTAGCCGGCGGGTGGGAACCCTCAATTTTCCTTGCATGGCAAGCTGATCGGAGATGGCCAAGTGCTAGAAAAACGTGACAAAGTGGTGTGTGCACGCTGGCTTGGCACACTCCGTCCAACGGCATCCTTCAGATCCCCTCTTGGAATCAATTCACGCGTTCGTTCGTTCACACGCTAGCACGCCGTTCATTCACACGATCGTTCTTCCTTCAACCGCCTCCTTTGGTCGATCATTTTCATCATTGGCACACTCTAGCACTTGCTGAGGGCTGGAAGGGGGCTGGGGGGCTTGCTAGCTTGCCAGCTTGCGTCGTGGGTGACTGGTGAGTCTGCAGGTCTGGAGGTCTACATGATGATCCTTTGAGGGACATCCTGTTCCACCAACGAAGTCTCTTCATTCATTCATTCCCTCACTCGTTCTTTCAGCTGCGCGTCAGCGCATGTGCGCACCTTGACTGGAACGTCGAATTGACCAGTTGAGTGAACACGACCAGACGAGTCAATCAATGTCAATCTAGCAATCTAGCAATGCATGCGTTCAACTCCAGAACTGCACCATTCTAGCATTGGAATCCCTTCGCTCATTCACACATTCATTCATTGCCATCACCTTGCGTGAGCTGCACACCTCCTGAGCCTGGCACTTCGTTCATTTACTGGTTCACGCCGCACTGCTAGACTGGCGCAGCGCATTGTGCGCTAGCTAGCTAGGCTGATAGACAAAAGAAGTTTGCGCTGACTAGCTGATTGTCACAATCGGAACATTGGATCGTGCAACAAGAAGCAACCTCAAAACCCACGTAGCACAAGTGCGCATGTACTTAACTCATATCCTGGCAGCACAATGCAACATGATTTTATAGATTTTTGTTATGATTTGACTGTTTCTGGGCAAGGTAGCTCTATGAATACCATCTACTATCTGATAGCAATAATTTTGGCACCTGCTAGCCTGTGTGCGTAGTGATTACATCTTTCCTTGCACATTTGAGGTATCTAATCGTCACTGTCTTCTAGCATCCCAAGTGCGGCATCTATCATGTCCACAGTGACCTGTTATGACATGGAAATCAATTGGCCTTGTCAGTCAATTATTTTATCAAACTTATAATCGAGTTGGTCGTCATTATAACTATCAACATTTCTTCTTCATTATTACTCGTTATACCGTTAGTTTCTACTACCTCCGGAGAATCTGGAGATTCCGGTTTCTGATGCATGTAGTAGCAAATAATGAGGTGATGCCATACCTCACACATTTCTAGCCATAAACTAGTACCAAAAACCGTGGACAATAACTACAGAACACTCAAAATAATAATGATTCGATCAATACTTTTTCAGGTCAGATTTGTTTTGGACATAACATAGTAGTGGTAGTAGTAGTAGTACCATTGGAATCACATCCCCTGCTAGTCCATCATTCCTTGCTTGAGCTACAACTCTTTCTGCTTCTTCAGACCATTCATTCCTTGCTTGAGCTACAACTCTTTCTGCTTCTTCAGACTGTAGACCTGACCCCCCTCTCACCCCGCTGCTGCTGCTGCCGTAGGAGGTGGGGATCTGAAGAAGAGACTTATTGTTGACATGCTTCACACCAACCCCCCCCTTATTATCAAAGGAATCATCTCGCTGCTGTCGTCGAGTGAAGTGCTGTTTTTCTGGAGCATGAGAGTATTTATTGGCACTACTACTGCTGCTACTACTACTACCACGCTTATCTGCTACTTTACCATTAATGTCGCCATCATGTTTTTCATTCTTAGCACCCCCTTTATCACTCCCCCCCCCCCCCTTTTCTGAAATAAGAAACTTTTCCAAGCGTGCCCGTTCTTCCGTAAGGGATTGTTTAGCCTAATCGAAAGACGATATTTGATTCACATATTCTTCTTGTTCCTTTTCTTCTTCTTAGAACAGAACAAAATGACGAGGAGGGCACAGCTCGATGATTCAACCAAACGAAATCAAGCAGACCACCCCCAATCGTGCATATGCATGCAGTAGCTGAAAGATGGCATGTTATCATACACATGCATGTAGTAGTAGTAGTAGTAGTAGTAGTAGTACCTCAAAGAGTTGTTCACGGCGAAGGGCCTCTTTCTTACCTTTCTCAGCATCCAATCGTGCTTGTAGATCCTGCAGCCGTGGTATACTACTACTTTTGTCTCCATCCATTATCTCACCACCACCCTGCTAATAGTAGTAGCAGTAGCAGTAAGTCAAGATTTGATTCATTAATCTCTTCCCCCACCTTCTTGTTTTGTATTTATATTAGCAATTTGTGGTAGTAGTAGTAGTAGTAGTAGTAGTGGTGGTGGTAGTAGTAGGGAGAGAGGTTAACTAAGAGTTCCAAGAAAGAGAGAAAAGATGAAGTGATAAAGCTGCTGCTGCAGCCTGATGTTGTCCCGTCGTTGTCATCGTAGCGACTATGGCATTATTATTATTATTATTATTATTATTATTATTTGTGCCTACCTGTTGTTCTTCTTCTCCATCGTGTGTTGCAATTGATTGGACTACTTTCGCTAATATTTCTGTCCCCCCTTCTTGCTTTTTGTTCTCGTCTCTATTCTCTTCAACTTGGGTACCACCACCACCACCACCACCATCATCATCATCATCATCGTCATTGGCACATATAATGCTGCTTCTTCTGCTGCTGTTAGCACTTGCAGTGACATGTTCTTCACTTTCTAAAAATGACGACTCAGGGCGCCGTATAGGAGGAGAATTTGGAGTTTTAATTTCCGCTATTATTACTGCTGCTGCTGCTGCTGCTGCTGCATCAATCTCAATCCCATCCCCCTTTTGCAAAATGATGTCGTTGTCGTAATCATTATCATGATCTTGTTGTCGTTCTTGTGAGTCTTGTTTCTGAACACCATTTAAGCTGCCCCCCCTCCTTCCCGGCTGTATTACAGCAGCTGCTGTAGCCATCATCACCTTGCTGTCATCTGCCATGCGAAAGTCATCGTCGGCTAATATTCCTTCCTCTTCCTCTCCATCTTCTTTTTCTTCTTCCTCCTCCTCCTCCTCCTCCTCCTCCTCCTCCTCCTCTTTATTCCGCTGTGTTGTTGTTGTTGTTGGATCCACATTCGTCGTCGTCGTCTTCTTCTCCCCTTCCGTATCATCCCTCGTCGTCGTTATTATCATCATGGAAGAACTGCTACTACCTTACTAC
>ADNK01001589.1:0-32500 GCA_000320545.1 Bigelowiella natans CCMP2755
CCCTAACCCTAACCCTAACCCTAACCCTAACCCTAACCTAACCCTAACCCTAACCCTAACCCTAACCCTAACCCTAACCCTAACCCTAACCCTAACCCTAAGCCTAACCCTAACCCTAACCCTAACCCTAACCCTAACCCTAACCCTAACCCTAACCCTAACCCTAACCCTAACCTACCCTAACCCTAACCCTAACCCTAATCTTGACCCTGACCCTAACCCTCGATCTTGACCCTGACCCTGACCCTGACCCAACCCTGAACCTGACCCCAGCCCTGACCCCAATCTTGACCCTGACCCTGCTGGCCTGAACTCATCTCTGAACCTGACCCCAACCCCAACCCTAATTCCAACCCTGACCTCATCTCTGACCCTGACCCTTGCCCCAACTCAGACCCTGCTGGCCTGACTCCATTTCAAACCCTGACCTCGCTGGCCTGACCCCAACACTGATTCTGACCCATGTGTACCAGTGAACTGGCAAGTCAAAGGCAGGAATCGAGGAGCACATTGTCGTGCACGTTGATGTGCACCACTGTGCGTTGTGTCCAACAGTTCAAACACTGCGAAGAGCGCACTGAACTTTTGATGTGTCTTTTGTCAGCATCGTCATTGCCTGTGGAAGGTGATGCGAAGGATGGCACAACAAGCCAAGCTAGCAGCAAGGGCGCGCATGACGAGTGGCATGCTTGCATGAATTTCTGCAAATGAGGTTTCACGGATGCAGTTCTTGTGGATGCATGCTGCATCAGGTGAGAGAGAGCTGTTGCGCTGTTCCTGCTCATTGCATCTAACGATCATTTCATTCGCACTGCAACATGCAATTTCGTCCACGTCCACGGGCGCAAATTGAGGTCATCATCGACAGCAAGTTGAGTGAAAGGGAAATGAATTGCGATTCTTGCATTGAAATTGAATCGTTTCGTTTGCACAACTCTGGGACCCCCCTGTCAAATCACAAGGTGTTCAAATTGGCCTTGCATGGACGACAGTGCACACTGGTACCAGCAACACCCGTTGGTCTCAGCAATGAGTGCCACCGACACCCCTTTGACATGTGAAACTCATCCATCAACTTGATGGACTCACAATCGCATCAAAGCCTTGCATGCAATCTGCAAGATGTCTAGATCGGGGTCCAAACTACGTCCAATTCCCTGAAAAAGTGAAAATGGAAAACTGCTGACAACTGTGCGATTTGATGCATGGAAGGGTGATGACGTCGATGAATGAATGAACACTTGACACTTAGCAATGTCTTGCAGTTTGTGTTTGATCGTAATCTATTGTGCATGCGTCCAATGTGCTTGTAGTTGCTGCTAAACATGATTTTTCATCAACACTCGACAACTTTCAACACCACCATGTTAGTTAGTAACAGCATGTTCTTCCAAGTAGCAGTACTACCTCAATAATGACAACAGCAAGAATGGTCGATGTAAATGCACTATCCAACTTGACATGGTGTCTTCTCGACAAGTCTAAAACCTGATAATTCAACATTTCGTGTTAAAACCAAAAATGATCTATGTACGTATCAATTCAAGTTGCTTAGCTTCGGGCTCTAGAATTCACACATAATTAATATGTTACATAAAATGCACTCAAGTTGTACACACACAACGCAATATACAAATTATACAAATATTATGTGTGTGTGTGTGTGTGTGTGTGTGTGTGTGTTGGTAGAAGGAAAGAGAAAATGAGAGAGAAAATGATGTTTTGCTGTCAGTTGCTCACTCTCTCTCTCTCTCGCAAGCAATTACTTCGGTTAAGAGAATGCCTACTTGAAGCTTCGATAATTGAATATTTGTCCTAAATGCAGTATATATGCACACACAGACAAAAATTGCACACACACACACACACACACATATATATATATATATATATACATATGTACAATAACGATTCAGTAATGTTATTTGGCTATTGTATTGATTATTATTATTCATTACTGGTACGCTCGTTGAACAAGCTTATCCATTTCTCGTGCATATAAGTCAGGGTCTTTGCATTCCTACAAGTAGGTAAATAGTCATTCAACGAATGACATCAAACAACAGTTAACTGTGCTACTACTACTACCACTGCAAACTCACTCTTCGACTCCTTTTTACGGTAGGCCCGACCTCTTTCTATTACATTTATACTACTACTACTACTACTAATACTCCTACTACTAGAACCTGATGGGGAGATCTTTCCAAAATGAGCTGCCCAACTTTATAACCCTTTTACAGTAAGGGGGAAGGGGGAAGGGGGAGGAGGAGGAGGAGAATAAAAACAAACAAGGAAGCGGATGATAAATCATTTAGAAATTAACAAGAAGAAGGAATATCGAGGAAGAAACTGCCAAATTTGATGATGTTGTGACATGATTTTATTTCAAGCATTATTAAATGTGGAAACTGCTAGCAGGTAATAAGATGGGAGTTTTGAGTGCAGCAGTGTAATGCATATTATCAACAAAGATATAATGTAATATACTCACATCATGTATATATATATATATATATATATATATATATATATATTACGTGTTGACGCACCTGTGTGTGTGTGTGTGTGTGTGTGTGTGTGTGTAGAAGTATAGTTTGTAAAGTGATAAAGTATGCATGTTGCATATTTTTGTTACTTGTCGCTGAACAACGGCTCTGAAGACATCTATGAAATTTGTCCAATCATCCCTACCTTTGTGTGTGTACAACAGCATTGAATAATGATAATGAGCAAAGGTATGTGTTGTTGTGGTAGTAGTAGTAGTTGTTGTTGTTTCTGCTACCCATCACGTACTAATATAATAATGTCCATCACGTAATATAATAATAATAATAATAATAATAATAATAATCATAATAACAAATAATGATAATAATTATTATAATAATATCTGGCGTGCTTTCTTTTAGCCAATACAATTATGAGAATAATCAATTTATCATCACTAATAATTATGCTTATCATATCGTTGATAGTGGTATTTGTAGTGGTGATGTTACTGATCCTGGTAATAATAAATGCGATCATGATCAAGAAGCATTTTATGTTGTTCTTCTTTTTTCGTGTACTCAAATTCTTCTTATTGCTGTTGTTGCGTATTATTATTATTATTATTATTATTATTATTATGTGGTGGGTGGTGGTGGTAGTACTAAGTTCAGTGACGATTCCTGCATCCAGAAATGTGAGACGAGGATGATGATGATGATGATGATGAGGAGGAGGAGGAGTAGCTTGCGGATGATCATGCAACCTTGGGTGGTAAATGAATTGGCGCCTTAGTGATAAACACATCGTGATACTACTTCTACAAGATTTCGAGGCGGTATTAACGTATGACGATGCATCTATGTCACGATAACGATGGAAATGATGATGATGATGATGATGCATTCATCTAAACTGCTGATGATCATCGTTAATGACTTCTTTTGTCATTGTCTCCATCATCATTCTCATCATTGTCATCGTCAGTATCATTATCATCATTATCATCATGACCTCTTACTTATCACCTTTTGATGGATTCGTCGTCATCGTCGTCGGTATTTTGATTGTTGTTAAACCATAATGCTGCCTTTGTGGAAAGCACGATAAGTCATTCTTCTTCTTCTTCTTCTTCTTCTTCTTCTTCTTCTTCTTTTGTTAAGAGAACGACATTATGCAATGACTTTTCTCTCTATCTACCTCACTACTACTATCAGAAACACACGCCATTACTTACTTTACACATGGACTACTACACAACCACATGTTTAACCCCCCCCCCCCTCCTTCCTCCTTCTTCCTGCTGCATGTTTGTTGTCGATATTCTTCTTTATTATTGTAAACGAGGAAAAAGTGATAAGTGCTGTTGCTGCTCTATTATTCACTGCTACCACCACTTCCACTACTACTATTACTACTACTGACCCGAGCTACTGCTGCTCGTAATGGCGATGATGATGATGATGATGATGATGATGATGCTGATGAGAGAGTGCCACTGGCAAATGATGTGATTTTGTCGAGGAGGAGGAGTAGCCAAGTTGGGCGATGATGATTTGACGATAAAGTAGTAGGAGTAGTAGTAGTAGTAGTAGGAGGAGGAAATGAGATCAGAATGTTGCCAGGATGTAGATCTCCGTGTGTAAAGTTATCTTCAAACAACATCTATGTAGTAGTAGTAAATATAACAAATAGAACGACGGGATTAGAAGAAAAGTGATGGTGGTGCTGCTGTTGATAGTGATGGAATGAAGGATATACACCTCGACGACATGGCGCCGCCACCATCATCATCACCAAATTAATAATAATAATGATAATAATTGTACTACAACCTTGATGAACGTTGAGCATCCAACTTGGGCTATGTACTTGCGGTTATCTTGTGACAAGAACGAAGAGATTATCAAATTTCTTTCTTCTTCTCCCATACAACTGCTTGCCATCAACGGTGATAACGACGACGATGATGATGATGATGACGTTGTTGGGGATGACGACGAAGAAGACATATATAAATCATGAAAAACTCTTCCGTCCTTATTATTTTTGCAGACTTCGTCTCCCTCATTGATGGCACTTCTTCCATCATTATGAAGATTAGGCTTTATTCGTCGTCGTCGTATGTGAGAAAGGCACTCAGCGAGGGTTAAACCTTACATGGAAGAAGAAGAAGAAGACACGGCGACGACGATGAGCAAAAAACAGCATTTATGAAGAGAAACATCCTTCAACTACTCAAGGCTGATATAGTATTAATGATATTACTACTACTATTACAACCACTACTATCATCAATCATTGGTTAAACAAGAAGATACTTGGCTGAATGAGGCATGCATGCATCCAGAAGTATATTAATAAAAGAAGAGGAAAATCTATAATTGTATATCAGAATGTGTGTAGTAGTTGGTAGTTTTATAATCCCTGTAAGTAAGTAGCTGTTGATTTATTCATTGCAACTATCTATTCGTCAGAAAAATACCCTTTACTATTACCACCGCAAAGATGATGATGATAACAACTGCTAATGTATGTACTACTGGATTGCTGCTTTATTACCATGCTCATAAGTCTCAACAAGAACATCGGTACTGCAAAACTTTGAAATAGGTTTTGGGAAATAAACACTTGTTGCATCGTCTCTATCATTTATCTTAAAGTTTTTCCTGAATGCACGAAGGTTACGAGCCTCAACGCGTAAATCCAACTGAGAAATGAGAATTAAAATGACACATCAATCATCATCGACATAGCAGCGGTTTACTACCAAAAATTAGGAAAATTCAGCAACTTCTCCAACATTCACAGCACCTCAGACGTAATTATATATATATATATATATATATATATATATTTATATAATAGCAGATATATGCATTTTGAAGTTCTATATCTCTAGCAACTATTAATTTCCTATATAAAAATACTTTGTCCTTATAATATTTTGGATTATATTTACTGCTTCTTCAAAATCAAACCGTTTATTAGTTTCTAATCTATAATCCATAGTTAGGTTTTAACTATCATATTACTTTACTACTACTACTACTACAGCTACTTACTACTACTACTTCTACTACTACTACTTCTACTACTACTACTACTACGACTACTACTACCTGTTTTTCCATCAGACGTTCAAACTCTCGTACATGTTCCCTCAGTGATAGCCAATGTGCTCCTGGAATTATAGTATCCTGAAACAGGAGGCAGACAGAGAAAGAAAGAACAGATGGTGTGTGACATTAATAATTAATAAATATGTGTTTGTAAATGATGGTCATTGATCATGTATCAGTAAACAATTAGTAAGATCTCATTTCATTGCTTCTTTCAAAATAAATGTTGATCATCATCATTGAAATAGTAGTCTCGACTTTATTAACTTTTCTCATGATCATTCCAGAACGACAAATTAAACAATATGAATATTACATATATAAATTGCCAGTTAACTATTCTTGTCTGGCATGTACATGGTTGATCATTCGATAGAATCTAGAGGAGAAGTGTAGCTGGCACATAAATACTTCTTTCATCTTCTCAATATTACTACTACTACTACTACTACTACTACTACTACTAGTAGTACCGCAATAAAAGCTACGCACTGAATCCACTTAAGATCGTTCTTAATCTTCTGGTGGATACCTGGATGCAAAACCTATGTGTATGTGTAGTGTTATGTAAGTAAGTGAGTAAGTAAGCAAATAATAGCACCGGTCTACTTGCTACAGCATGAAAGTAGTAGTTCTTTAGAAATGCTGGTGGTAGACATAAACACGGCAGAATAACTGAAACTTTCGTCATCATCTTGTGCAAATCCTACGACGATCTGGATTCTCTCCCGTCCAAGGTTATAAATCGATATTGTTGCAATATTTGGATCATCATCATCCTCATTATCGTCATCCTCATCATCGTTATCATCATCCTCATCATCATGAAAATAAATCTCATTCTAGTGGTAGGAGATCCATCTTGATCGATCTCCACCAAAAGCATATTCACCTTAACAGCGACTGGGGTGCCATCAATTCTAAGTTTGGCTTTGTAAACTTGCCCAATGCATCTGGTAGTGGTTGTTTTCCCGCAAGTAGCAGCAGCAGCAGCAGCGGTACATTAATCAATGGAGATGATAGTAGCAGTAGTAGTCGTAGCAGTGGTAGTGAGAAAATTAGGGAAGAGAAAGATTATTCTGCCATATGGATGTTACTGTATTACTACTAAGGGGGGAAATAGTTTTCATCGTTATCATGATCATCAACATCATGTGATAATAACAAGTACTAGTATCAACCCGTGATCCTATGGGAAGGTATGAAAAAATTAGTACTAGTATCAACCCTGATCCTATGGGAGAGCAATAACTGTTTTTCTCATCGTCATCATCATCATCATCGTCCAAGTCAACGATCAAGTGAGACTTCCACTCAGGCATTACTCTATTCAAAATATTTCTGTACCACCAGAACAACAACATCATTCAAAACAACATCATCGATGATTATTCACACGCATTTCTTTCTCTCTCTCTCTCTCTCTCTCTCTCTCTCTCTCTTTGACGGTTATCTTTTTCTAATATCACGTACTTATACGTGTATCTATGTAATATGTGTCTGTGTATTATTGCGTGCAGAAGCATATCTTCAGTCGATACTACTAAAATATATGATTGCATGGTTTGTCGTAAACATCATCGTATTCCTTCATTCACCATCCTGATCTAATCATTGGGTTTCTTCCTTCCCTCCCAGATAATAGTAACCTCACCATTATCATCATTATTTCATTGCTATGACCGACTGACTGAATGACTGACTGACTGACTACCTTGTTTCCTCCCAAGAGTGCGGTGTTGCACGAGTGTGTAAGTGTGAGAAAATCTCACAAAACTGTTGACTAAATATATCACGTCTGCAGCAACAAGAAAAGATAGATGCTTTTAGAACGAATGTGTGTTAGTGCAGTACGTACTAGGAGTAAGAACAGAAAAATACAACTCTTCCTGCCACTTTAATACTATATGTAAACAATTTGATATTATTTCTGCTCCTCCTCCCACTCCTATTTCTACTACTACTACTACTACTACTACCACATATGCTTATGCTATACTTATAGAGTAGTTACCGTGTAGCAGCCCATTGGTATAGTTTTACTACAGTAGGACCGGACACTGATACCGATTGAAAGTACCATTTCCTAAATAATTTAAAATCATAATGCCCAACCCCCACCACCACCATTGATGGAATGGATCAGTTGGTGATAGCTAGTATTCTCTTTCTGTGGATCGATTTTCTTATCTGATTTACTACCACCACATGCCCTCATACGACTCTAAGAAATATATCATTAATGGGTAGCTCAACATGACTGGGCCAAAACATCCAAAGAGCCAAATCCCTATGAAAATATAATCAAACACACACACACACACACACACACACACATACTCATATTTTCTCATTTGTTTTCATCTGTGTCGGAAAGTAGACACATGAAAGGATGTTGCCAGTAGACAATCAAGCTTGATAATATACTTACTTAGAAAGCAGAATAAGGAAAGAATAAATACATCGCCATTGTGAATGTATCTGCATGTATAATGATGACGGGTGGAAGACGGCACGCACTGTTAGATACCCACCCCGACTGACGAAATTGAAAAAATCGTAAAATCCGAAAAGAACAACACTAACGATCCCCTGCCGCCGGTCCAGCTGCATTATGCGCGCATCTGGAGGAGCTGATTCCTCGTCAGCAGCAGCAACCTTACATTGATAATAATGATTATTAAGTGATGTGTCTGCGGCGGGATTGTAATAGCAAGAATGATAATGATGATGATAATGATTGTGAAATGAAAACGATAACGATGATGATACCGATGCTACCACTTGTGCTCCCACTAGGAAAGTGGTGGTAAGGTGGTGATTATTGGTGCAAGTAGTAATTAAGTGCATTGCATCATGTGTGCAGCTTCTCATACATGTCTCAACTTTTGGTACCTTTTCATAGATCTTTAGCGTGGGAGGCTGCACAATTACTGCCATTCTTGAAGAAGACAAGAAAGTCGTGACACCATAGCAGCAAAATGCGCCAGCTGTAACTGCAACAAGTCTCAACCTCGATAGCGACGACGACGATGATAGTGATGAGAACCTTCGTAGCTTCGCACGAGGTCCTCGTAAACGCAAAAATGCAGCAACGCTCCGAGTACTATAAGCCAGCTTCGTCATAGGTTTGGGACACTACTACTATGTGGTAAGCAGAGTAGTTTCTAGTCTGTGGTGTCGTGTTGATCGATTGACGATCTGGAGCTTTGGTGACTGACTAGAGTACTTCAAGTGTGTGCTGCTCGTAATGGGCTAAGAGAACCCGTAGAGCGTTGATTCGATTTGCAGATTGTTGATGATTTGCCTGGTGGGCCCTACAGGCTCATCATTGCAATGTGTACTTGTAAAGTTAGAGTACACGGAGGAGGAGTCAAAGAGAGAGGAGAGATTTCTTCTTTCTCTGTTCGATTCGTACCAACACCGCTTTTTTATTTATTTATTTTATTTCATTACATGTGCTCATGACGTGCGAGTACATGTACTTTCTTTGGGTAGTAGTATGCGTACCTAGATCCGACGATAATTGAACCAGTTTTTTGTTTGGAAAACTTCTTGGAAGTATTTACTATTCCATCAGATCTTTTTGTTCTAGATGTTTTGTGGGAAAAGAATTCAAAATGTGGAAGGAGATTTGAGGCACGAACACTTACATCTCACTTTCTTCTGAGCGACGTGAACGAGCAAGAATTGGCGGGAAAACCTACCCCGAGGAATTCTAATATGTGATTATTATTTTATCGGTAGCTATGGACATGCAACTCTGATTGACTCGTCAGATGACGATTTAGATAATTTCTTCAACATAGAATCTTGGACAAGGAAGATGAGATAGTCACAATTATGAAAACGAAATTTTAATTTGTTTCCAAAATTGTTCGGCTTCCGCAAAAGAAAGAATATCCGTGGTTTTGGACTGGAGAGAGGGAAGGCGTATGTTTTTTTAATGAGTGATTTTGGTACAAAATGCTTGATATTCGGTACGACACTCGAGAGAAATTAAGACACAAACGTGCGCATTTAGGAAAGCGAACCAACACGAATCGCACACTCCCACCCCCTCTTTTCATCATCTCTCCACTGCTCTGGCTGTTTCATCCATTAACGCCATTTCTCGATGTCCTCCTCGTCACATCACCACCCTGCCATCAACCACGGAGGCGCAGCGGTAGGTGGTTTGGGGGGAGGAAGAAACACTGGTGCCCACCGCAATTTCGACAGTAAAAAACAACAGCAAGACCCATATGGATCGAAGGCGTCATCAAAGGCAACAGCTAGTCATTCTCAGCCTCAACCTTTTCAAAATGTTCCTCCTCAAATTGCATATGGATGGTTTTGTC
Organism: Bigelowiella natans CCMP2755; assembly: GCA_000320545.1. Classification (NCBI taxonomy): domain Eukaryota; phylum Cercozoa; class Chlorarachniophyceae; genus Bigelowiella; species Bigelowiella natans. The sequence continues at coordinate 9,953 of ADNK01001589.1, forward strand.
CTCATCCGCCCCCATATGGCCCTTACTTTTGGCCTTGCATACCTGCGGGGTTAGCAACACACCACCCTTATTTATATACTTTTTTAAAATTTTCAAAATAGTAAAGTACTCGAAGGATCTGCTGGAAGATTTATTTCTAATGTGTTGTGAACTATACGCTTCTCGATTGTTTTACTCAGAATACGTTGTTTATTTAGATATACTTTGGTTCCAACAACACAAAAGAGCATCGTAAAAAATGCGATGAGCTCGTCCAACATATCCTCGACACAAAGTAACACGGCAGAGTTCACCAAGCCAGTTTCAACACTTCAACCTAGAACAGCTCCGAATACTGTAAGCATAGAATCAGTGAGTCAAAACCAGGAGGCGATAGGGACGCCAATAGCAGTTCCAGCGACTAACATCGCCTATTTTCCATCAATGGTACGCGAAATAATTCCTACTTAAGAGATATACTGAAACTGTTCTATTGAATCAGGCATCAAGAACAGCTATGTCTGTTAAGAGAAATAAGCCTGCCACAGAAGGTGCAAGATTTTCATACACCCACAAGTCAACACACGTGCACACACACGCACACATACACACACATTCATTAATGTATACTTTATTATATATTTACGTTTTCTAATCAACCCGTCGCACCGCTTTCTATTTTTTTTTCTCTTGAATAGAACCGTGCAAAAAACTGAAATAATTAGAATGCCCCCCAAAAAAAAATTGGGTTTATTTAGAAGCCTCCTAATTAGAAGGAAAAACATATATTTCAGAATTAGTGGTCGCACCGTTCGACCCGTTCGATTAAAAATAAATTATTTTTTAGAAAGCGGTGCGACGGGTCAATTAAAATGTATATGGATACATGTATGTATATTATATATATATATATATATATATATATATATATATATATATATATGCATATGTATTTACACATATATATACATATATAATTTTCATATATTACATTTTGTACACTTTTGTGCATTTACTTGTCACATGTGTGTGTGTGTGTGTGTGTGTGTGTGCATGTTTCATGCGTGTTTCATGCGTATCACTGGTGTGAATGTTCTATTACAATTTTCAGTATCACGGAGGAATGTAAAGAGAAAAGTCGACAAAAATCCCCCCATCGCAGCAGCTCGTACCCTTGGCAGTGTGCCACAAAGCTGAAAAGAAGAATCCATTGATTTGTAACTAATGTCTTCAAGATTCTATGTTTGAGCTGAAATGTCAAAATCAGTCAGCACTCCAACCGCACACAGCAGTATTTCACCCTGTGCTACCTCAAGCACCTACTAAGCACCTGCTGACCCCTTGTCCACACGTAATCATTTGTGCAAAAAGTTGTGGAGGCGCTCGCCTAGGCAAATTTTCATTTTTCCTTCTGTCAGAGAGCCTGAACCGCTACTTGCGTGTAGCTATGCTTCGTCGAATCAAATCATGAGTCGGTTTTGCACGTTGTCATGCGCAACGCTAGAACGCAGCAGCTGCGACATGCAATGCACTGCGCTGCCTGGTCACGCCAGCACGCTTCGCGGATTGCACTTGGACCACAAAAAGTGTTCTGATTGATGACATTCACGACAATGCCAGAACGTTGCTGGCATTTTGCTGTCAACCGACAACAGTCCCACGCTAGCACGTGTGAGCATGATGATGTGCTCGATCCCGGCACGATCTAGCGATGTGTGCGGTGATTGACGCAGCTTGGACCAAACAAACAAACCACACTTGCTTCATGCTCTCGATCACAACGAGCCAGCGAGGTCATGAGGCTCGAGATCGATGAAGCGATTGGCGCACAATCTAGCAATTGTTGCTCGTGTTCTCGATCGAGCCACAACAAACAACATTTTCCAGCTTTGCGTGCGAGCGACCGCCGCTAGCGCCGTGCAAGCACGATCGCCTCGATCGAGCCACACTTTGCGTGCGAGCTCTGCACTGCTAGACTGCTGTCCACAACCAGTCTAGCAGTGTGTTGACGTGTTCCAGTGTTGGGACAGCTTGGACGCGTGCGAACAACGTCATCATTGAAGCACACTTTTGAACACCAACAGTCCAAACAGTGCGAATCTTTCTTTCGCATTTGAGTCAATTCAGCCTTTTGGCGCTCCACTAGTTCAGCTAGCCAGCCTTGCCCAGATCCAAACGTGCAACTTCAAACTTGCTAGCTTGCTGTGGCCCTGAAAAGTTCGGACACAGTTGAGAACCAGCACGTGGCTTGGGCTTGGCTGGACTTGCAACAGCTTGCTCGTGCGAAAGCTGGAAAGTCCACGTTCATTGTCATTGGTGATGTCACGATCGCGATGTGGGACCAAAATTGACGTGCCAGCGTGTTCCAGTCCAGCAGTGTTCACGAACGACAGCGCATGGCCGTGAAAACTGCAGCAATGTGGGATCCAGGGATTGACACTGCGCAACACTGCAGCATTGCTCATGGATGCTGGGATGCTGGGATGTGCGAAATGGTTCGATGCCTGAGTTGAAAGGCACCATGCACGTCTCTTTCAACGTGCGAAGTGAAGTGCCTCGAACTGGCTTCAGTGAGGACTGACTAGCAAACTAGCGGGGTTCATGCAAATTGGCACAAACTGAACATTGAATGCATCACAAATGGCAGCCAAATGACGACGACGCAAAGCATCCATCCTGAGCAGGAACTTTCTGACAGTCACGTCCACACGGAGATCAACGTTGGGGACAACCGAGGGGGCGCCGAGGAAGACACCAGTCTTGACAGAGTCAGGGGCATCAAAAAGTGAAGAGCAAGCAGGAGACACAGGGCTGAGAGTTGCTCTGATGCCGGAGAACAATTGAATTCTCACTGTCAGCACTCAAGTGAGCACAATGGTGGACGAGGTGGTCAACACTTTGCACAAACTGTGGCGCTCAGTGCAACTGGACAACACCGGCATCGCAAAGAGGGCAGATCGAGGATGAGGGGGTCAAATTGCAAATTTTGGCCCTGAGTTCTTTGGTTTCGCAAGTCCCAGCACGAAACTGAAGTTTCAGCAACACACCTGGGCAAACGTGCCACTCACCTGGATGGCGTTCAAACAGTCCCAGAGTCTGGAAGCTGGCCCACCAACATGCCAGCATGCTGGCATGGCTCTTGGCCCAAGCTCTTGATTTGGAGATGGGGGCATCGGGTTTGATGGACAGGCAAGAGCTGCGACGCAAGTTGCCATTGGTGGACAGTGGAGCCCTGACTCCACGGTTTGCAGGTTGAGGTCCAGAGTGTGACAAGACATTTGCAGTGTGCGAAACGCCACGCTGGCACGTGATGGATCATGAAGCCAATGTGGCTAGCCGACACAAGAGGAGAGACAAAGGAAAATTCTGATTTTTCCTCAGAAATCAAATCATTTGATGCATTTTTTTCCAATTGTCGCAAGAAGCGGTAGTGCACGGGACTAGCGGGTAGTACCAGTTGCTCCTTTTGTTACTACAGAAGAAGACGAGTTGAGACCGACAGGAGTGCCAAGGACCCCGATGCGGCTAAGGGAGCTGAGAAAGCTTCCAGAAGAAGCTGCGCGGACCTGAGGGCGGCCTGTGCACTTTAGCTTCTTCGGTAGATCTCGAAAAGTTTCGTTGGTTGCCAAGCTGAAGAGCAGCGAAACACCATGCGCCAGGTTTTTTTTTAATTTTGAACATACTTCTTTAGCCTTCATTTAATTTGTTTACATTCACAGGCGTTGACGGCGTCCACATCATCCAAACACCAGTTTCGTGATATCCAGAAATGGTTCCTTTCGCTGTCACTCACAGAGAGGATCAGTGTCTTAGCAATAGAAGATAAGGACGAAGTTCGCCTCATTCACAACATGTACACGAAGAAAAGAGAAAAAGGCCCCGAGAACGGCAAAGGCTCATTCACTGGGATATTCTTAGCAGTGGGCGAAAGTGGTACTTAAATCATGCGTAAATATTCCAGCATCTACAACATCAGAAAAAATGGTATTTCCTTAGAGCCCGAGCTCCCGCATATTCATCACAGCAAATTGAAGCGAGGTACGGTTCCAACACCCACGTGTACTATCCATTCATTCTGAACGACTTAATTATTTAGATCTTTACATGAAAAAAATGAGCAAAATAAAGGTATCAGATTTCCTCTTCAGAAAGAACCAGAAATCAGGTAACTAAAATGATACCTTTTCTGTATGAACACCGCTAATTTGTTTTGTACAGATATCAAGGTTCAATACCCGGAAGAAGATTTGCGCCTTGAAAGTTCTATACGATTTAGTGATAGTAAAGAATACTGTGACACAATCACAATATCCAGCGATTTGTTGAAGGATGGAATTAGATTCATCGATACACTCGACAAGATTACAGGCGGCAAGTTTATGGGGGATCCTTGCTATGTGGGATGGAATGAAAAATTAAAGCAGTGGCAATGGGGTAAGCCATCATGGTTTGGGAGGCTTGTGCGATACACTCTTTCAACATACGTTGCTTCGCGTCTCGCAATGACAGTTTGGAAAAATTACTGGAACTATACGGGTATGGATCCTAGGCTCCCAGGGGTAGAAAGAAAGAGATCTCTTCCATTGAAATTGAGGAGGAAAAAGCTTGTAGAATTAGAAGTTTTAAGATCAAAGAATCATATAACTAATATTTGGGAATCGGTGGATTTCGAGAAACGAGATGACATATTAAACAGCATTATGATCGGTATGGTTAAGAATGGACGTTCGACTTCAGAGAAAGCATCAAAGGAGCATTCATTACCAGTTCTGACAGAAAAATATTGCAGGGCTTTGACACAGCTTTTGCAACGTATATGCGAGGAGCAGGATTCAGAGCACTTTTCGCGGACATCTTTGAAGCGACAAGCAACACTTTCAAATCAATCTGGAGAACCGTCATCGTCATCAGTTTCAAAGATTGCATCATCTAATATACCCGCTAGATTCTTGTGTCCCCAAACGAATATGATTTTTTTGGATCCCAAAAGATTGGTCGATGGCAAACTTTACGAAGGTGAAGCAATCACTGGTAGAGTTATCGAAGGCGAATTACATCCTAAGTTCATGGAAAGTTCCAAGATATTAGCAAAGCTAAAGTTAGACATCAAGAGTTACCTTGAACAACATCCAGACAAAAAGCGATTTCAATACAAACCAAAAGGAAAAACAAAAGTGAGGGAAGGAATTTTACTTGCGGAAAAATTAGGAGCATTATCTGTTTCAAGCTCAAGTGATTGTCGCATCATAAGCCAAGAAGAAAGAAAAGAAATTGAAATTAGAACTATGCTACGAGAGTGCAATAGAGTTAAAAAGGAGAACTTCATTGAATATTTATTCTTCACTTCGCTACCCAGATTCAATACTCCGTTTGACAAGGCATTGCGTTGGATGAGAATCAAAATCCAGCAAGCTTGTGCAAACAAAATGAAAATGGACCTGATCATGGATGAGGAGATTGAACGCAACCAAAAAGATGATAAAGATAGAAGGAAAAGAGCGAAGAATCGTGAGAAAAGGATGAGGCGAATGAAAGCAAAGTCGATCGATTGTAAGAGGAGTGGCCAGATCTCAGAAGTTGAAATCAGAGAATCTGTGAAAGCTAATAAAAATCCTGTAAGTAAAAATCTCAACAATGTTAATGTTCATGCGGTTCCTCAAAGGAAAGTGAAAGCAGCAGTCCAGCAGAAAATGTCGATGCATCAAACCACTATGAATGCTAACGAGTTTAGGAGCGGGGCTGCTTCGACAGCTATAATAAATCATCCTCGAAATATTGGCAATGGAGACAACTTTCTAGCAGGAGATCATGCAGATATGAAGATTGTTACTAGTAAAAAGAAGAAGCGAAAGAAAAAGAAGAAAACGGTGGCCAAGCACGCAATAAATAACAATATGAATGTCTCAGGACATGATTCCATACTCAGTCGAAACGATAAAGGAGGCAAACAGAAGCCACACGCAACAAAAGATGACTCCCAAATTGACTCAAGCTCTAAGATTCATTTTACTGTTCTGAGCGAAAGATCTAAATGTGCGCACGAAGCCAAAAAGGACGCCTCTACAGCAAAGTCTACTCGTTCTAGCTTGCTACAACAGCAATCTCCTCCAAAGGTTGGTCCGGATAGTAAACTCGCAGATCTGCAGCTCAAAAACAGCAATGATTCACCCGCGGCAGGAGCAAGAAACTCTACATGCGCTGCTGCTGCTGCTGCTGCTACTACTACTACTACCACTGCCATCGTCTCTAATTTCAATGATGATGATCAACCTCATCATAACAATTGTTCTTCTACACAGAGGAGCAGCAATCATAGCACTACTTCTGCTACTACCACTGCTCACCAGCGGCATCCATCAAAACAACAACCCAAGAAAAAGAAGTTAGCATCATCGAAGCCACCTCCGAGTCCTGACCCACCTCAGGCACTTGACCACTCCAGTAGGAAAAGAAGTCAAAAATTCCTAAAAGCCGCAATTGAATCATCATCGTTGTCGTCGTCGTCGTCGTCAGCATCAACGTCCTCGAAAAGGACATTAGGGTCATCTGTCAAATCTCTTGGAAGTAGTAGCAAGCACATCCGGAAACTATCGTATGAAGATTTTGATGTGAAAGGGAGGGAGGTAAAACACAGGAACACGATGATGCCTTTGAGCAAGACAGCTAAGAATAACAGCACTGGCAAGAAAAAAAAGCAGCAGCAATTATATCATCCTCATCTTCATCATCATCAACTATTGTCATCATCTAAGCGGTCTGGCATTGGTGGGGGTGGCGGATCATCAGACTCCACAGCATCATCATCCACAACAAACGATGCCAACAACTTCCTCATAGCTTCATCAGGCCTCTTATTTGCTGATGAGCAACGATTTAAAAAGTCTAATAAGCCACAATTGATTCAACGGCGACGATACCGTGTTCCTACTTTGAGTCATTACAATCCACGAACGGGGTGGACAATCCCAGATTCAGCTCCGAAAACCTTTGATACAATTAATGAGGAGTTTATGGGAAAGATAGGAGGAAGAGTTCCTTTCGCTTCTGGCCAAACATTCAACAATTATTATGCACATAATGAATATCATCGTCATCATCACCACCACTCTCCCTTTGGAATTGCACCAGGAACACCTCAAAATCAGCAACCGAGTTTATACTTGGATGTGCAGCTCCAAGTCAAGAAACCTCCCAAGGTTCTGGGAACCTTTCCTGGCCCTACGACTACTGCTGCTCGCACTTCTACTCCTCCTCCTGCTACTACTACTTTTACCAAAACTACTAAGCAAGTTGAGACTACCAGTGCTACCACCACTACTACCACCACTAAAACAACAACTCCTAATCCTGATGTAGCGCTTAAGGCTACTACTAATACTGCTTTGACAGCTTCTACACCACCACCACCACAAACAGCAGCAGCAGCAGCAGCTGGTGGTGGTGGTGGTGGTAGTATCGTAGAGACAAAAAATGCAGCACCGGTACTTCTTCAGGGGTGCTCATCATTCTCCTCGGATTCCCCAGCCACCACAACCACCACTACCACCACCACCACCACTCCCACTAAAGCCACACCAATAGGAGGAACAAAGCTACTTGCGGGTAGAAGTCGTAGCGGAAGTGGAGATTCAGGACTAACATCTGTTGATTGCTTTTCCTTACCGCAACAGCAGCAACAGAAGAAGCAGCATCATCACCATACAATATTACGAAATAATATTGCGACTGCTGCTGCTACTGTTCCTACTACTACTACTACTACTACTACTACTACTACTCCACCCCTCAGTGGCATACCGCATCACCACAATGGTTATCACCAACAGCGTCACAAGCAACAGCAGCATCATAAGCAACATCGGGAGCAAGTATTATTATCATCTTTGGAGAACAATAAGCAAGATAGAGGCGATTATGGCGATGATAGATCTTCTACTACTACCAGCAATACCAACACAACGTTTGATCATGCAAACAAAATGATACTTATGGACAAGCAACATTGCGCAAGAGTTACTGGACATCGTACTGCAAACACTCGTACCCGTTGTCGCAGCCTTGAAATCAGGAATCATCGGCGAGGGGGTCCTGGGAATAGTAGTAGCAACGGTGGAAGAACAACGGAAGATCATTGGTTTCAACACCAGCATGAAGTCGTTAATTTTGCAGCAGCACCAAATATTATCGATCGAAGCGGAAATCTAATCATGGCGCCTACACATGCAGTTCATCTGAATTCACGTCGTAGTAGTGATGAGGTGGTTGTTCCGACATCTTCTTCTTCCTCTTATTCTTCTGCTTCTTTACCTGGTGTGATATCAGCATCAGTACCTACTATCCCTCCTGATCCTGTGATGGTTCCTCTGCCCCCTCCCCAGGAGGTTCATGTCCCGTGTTGGATTGCATTTTTGTGCAATTTAAGTAGTACTACCACTACTATTGGTAGCAACACTGACGTGAAGAAGAGGACGACAACGACGACGATGGCAACTGCTGATGATGAGCAGAATGATAGATTGTTAAAATATATTCAAAAAATTCGTAAAGCAATGCCAAACAACGGAAGTAGGGAAAAAACAACAACTCCATTACTTTATCATTTCGTATCTCGAATGATAGATACGACAGATTCTAACCAGATCATCGCACTAAAGGAAGAGATACAACATTTCGAGTTTCTTGTGACATGTCTCGTCAAACAAGCTAGCACGGTGTACGATGAAATTATAGGTAGAGTTGCAGATACTGTGACGACAATTTGGTCGGATTCTCAGGTGGAAAAGTTTGGTTCATATGCTACTGGTTTAGCCTTACCGTCGTCAGATATTGACCTTGTGGTATCGAAGATAGGTACTACTACTAGTAGTAGTAGTACTGGTGGTGGTGATGATGGCAGCAGGGACGACAACAGCAAGAAGAATGATAAGAAGAATTGCACGAACAGCTGTATGGAAGTAGACAGAGGAAGTTTTATCAAAACCATTAAGAACCAATCATCTTCAAATCCATTGGAGTTGTCATCGTCGTCGTCGTCATCATCATCATTTCGTTTCTTTTCAAGATTTCAATGCCTAGCAGAAGCATTGACAAGGCACCCTTGGATACAGAATGTTAAAGCGATTGGTACTGCAAGAGTTCCAGTCATAAAGCTAAACGCTATTATACGCAATAGAACGGTACCTGTGGATATTACGTTTAATCTAGACAACAATAACAGCAAGAAGAAGCAGAAGAAGAAGAATACAGCAACGACGATGGCAATGGGACAAGCAGCATCGACTAATGGTGCCGAAAGGAGCACTGTTCACAATGGGGTAAGATCGGTCAAGTTAATCACAGGTTACTTGACGCGGTATAAGCCACTCAAACCGCTCATGCTAGTTTTGAAACAATATTTGTATGAGAAGAAACTAAACAACATTTATACTGGTGGGCTAAGTTCATTTTGCTTGGTTCTGATGATAGTTGCATATCTAAGACATCAGCGGTCAAAAGGTAATAACGACAACGACGACCACGATGACGACGACACAGGAAAGTTGTTGTTAGGGTTCCTTTCTTGGTATGGAAACTTTAACTACGATAAAACGGGTATCAATCCAGAGGCAAAGGAGCCTGAGGAGAAGATATTCTTTACAAAACAAGCGGAATCATTTAAGCTTACCATATTGGACCCTTTCGATGACGATGAGAACAAATCCATACATTCTCGCCGAAACATCGGTGAAGGAGTGTGGAATATGGTCAAGGTTAAGAGTTCTTTCGAGATGGCAAGACAGCTCCTTTGCAACTGGCGGCCAAGTGCATCAAGTATTTTTGGTGTAACTCAGCTTAGAAGATTTATTCAAGGACCCGGTAAAACATTTAAAATCGGTCTAAGGATTCAAGATACTACTACTGCTACTACTACTACTACTACTACTACTACTACTAATGCGAAGAAAGATGCACCACAAACAATAGCAGCAGAAACAGCAACAGCTACTAATGAGACTAAAGTTGTGTCGTCTCCCGCTGCTAATAAGAAGAGTGTGACAAAGAAGGAGAAGGAGGGGCCAAAATTATCGAATCAACCAAGCTGTATTGGAACAAAGAAAGAAATTAGTCATCATCAGCAGCAGCAGCAACACCATCGACAAGATGATGATGATGATGATGATGTGGTACTACAAGCTGCTGCTGCTGTAAGAACAGGCTCTCCTCACTTCTCTGCTCAAGGTGTTGGTGAAAGTGACCTCATCGACGAGGTGCTAGCTGCTAGTCAATCTGCACCTTCATCGCCACGCAGGGGGGGGGGAGATTTGGCGGTGGGAACAATGAACCATGTATCAAGACTAGTACCGTCATCATCATTATCATCATCATCCTCATCGTTGTCGTCATCTTCGCTATCCATTCCTCGTCGCCAAAGGTTGCAGCAACATCATCATCACCACCACCACCACCAGCAGCAGCAGCAGCATCAAGTGCAATCTACGCTGAAATCAATGCATCATCCGCATAATAACCCTATAGTTGGTAACCACTACATTAGTTCTTCAGCTCATCACTATCATCATCATCATCATCACAATGCTCCTCCTCCTCCTCCTCACCATCGTCGTCGTCGTCGTCAGCGTCATCAACACATGCAGCAGCAGCAGCAGCAGCAGCAACAACAACAACATAGTACCAGGAGCAGTCTTCCACCACCACCACATACACATACACATAGCAGCAGTGGTAGTAGTGCCAATAATCACCGCGGTCACCAATACCATAGACGTTTCTATGGTCATCCTCCACGTGGTGAAGGAGAAGAAGGAGGAGGGGGAGGAGGAGTCTTAGGCGGTGCTAGTGCTAGTGGTGGAAATGCAATGGTGGTGCTTCAGCATGGAGAGATCAGATCGAAAGGAGGAGGAGGAGGAGGAGGAGGAGGAGGAGGAGGATTGACGTTAAGAAGAAGTAATAGTAGTCGTAGTAGTAGTAGTAGTAACAACAGCAAACAATTCCCTCACCCTTTTTCTCAGCAGCAGCAGCAGCAGCAGCAGCAGCAGCAGCAGCAGATGTATGGGATGGTTAGCCCCTCCTCCTCCTCCTCTTCTTATAGTCATGAGTATCCTCTTATGATGAGGTCTGCAAAGTCGCGGGGAGGTGCCAGTCGTGGTTGTGGGGGTGGTGGGAGACAACAAGTTAACGTACGTGTGACTACTACACAAAGAGATTATTATTCAAAATCACCATCTTCAAACAAAGATCCTGCAGCAGCAGCAGCCATTTCCACTGTTGTTCTTATTGACAAAAAGAGAAAGGAACATCATAGAATAGCAGCTTTTGGTGGAAGAAGAAAAAATTATTATGATGAGGAAGAAGAACATAAAGCTCCAAATCAATCGTCGATAATGTTGATGACTACTCAAGGGGGGGGGGATGATGATAGCCGACTGAAAGCAGGAAAGAGGCCTTATTCAAGAGGACGGAGACGGCCAATCGAAAGATCGGCTTCAGTTGAAGATTTGGATCATCAGCGAGTGATAACACACAGAAAGGGGGGCAGTAGTAACGGCACCAAGAAACTTGTCCAGGGTTCTTGTGTTAAAAAAGATACTGCTACTACTACTACTACTACTACTACTAACATATCAAGAGGAGCACACAAAGGCAAACCGACGAGTGGAAAATTAAAATGGAGTCAAATGGTCGGTAGTAAAAAGACCAATAGCGAACGATCTGTGGTAGCAAGAAAAACTAACTCTGAGACTACTACTACTCCTGATAAGCCGAATGGTGGCTTAAGGCTTAAGGATAGTAAAGCAATATGGAGGACGTTCGACAAAAAGACACTCAACTCATAGTGGTGATAGATAGTAGTGCGAGATTGTTGCACAACTTTAAGATGTTGGATGACTGTTGAATACTCTTACGTTGTTTGTCTAATGACATTAATCGTGAAACAAATATCGCTTGAAAATTGTATGTGTTCGTTGTGTCTGAATGCGGTATTGGACGCTTTCAATCATCTACTGAAGGTAACAGCTCAGTGTCGCGCAGCAAGTTTCTCCCTCGCATGTTCTAGATCTGCTAGAGATGTGCTAAGACGATGCCAGATTACGATACTAAAGATGACTGCATGATTTATTTGATTCGCAGTACGTTGCCAATAGTGCATGAATAATGCGCGTCATCGTGATGAAGAAGCGGGCAGGCACGCCTTACTAGCTTATTAGCTAGTTAGACGTTGTGCATAGCAGGGCAACTAATGTACTAGCAAGGTGTGTGAGAGACTACAGACACAGCTAGCCAGCACATACATGTATGTATATATCAATGTATGCATACATACATTTACACATATACATATAAAATACGGATGTAATGAAATGGTAAATATTTTTCAATCCTCATCTCAATGTAGCTATACAAAGCAGCGGTTACAGCGCTTAAGTTGTATCTATTTGTTTCTATGCATTGTCCCATGTTGCATGCATGAGAAAGGATTGCAATTTGGACGGTCATGTCGCACTTTGCGCGCAGCAGTCAAGCAGTGCGAGCATATATATATATATATATATATATATATCATATATACGATTGTCTATTGTTGAGTCTAGGGATTGTCGGACTGACAAATGTACTACTGGACCTGCTTGCCTAGCTTTGCTACGCTATAGATATCGCTGCTAGTATTTTACTGCGCGCATCGTATTGCATCCCTAGATCCGAATATGCAAAGTGCGCCACGACAGTTGTGCAAGTGGCATGGCCGATTAGCGATGGAGGGTGTATTTCTCAAATGATCATGTACGAAACCAGATGCGTTTAATGAAATCTTTTGCATTTATCCTGAGAAACGTATTGCACATTTATATGCAAGTATGCATCTTAATCGCTGCCTGATCACAATATGCTGCCGGCAATATAATCAGGAATGCCTTTTACAGAGCATATTGCATTTATGATCGCTCCAAACCAACGTACAATTGTAGTACGAATAATTCCTGCTTGCGGAGGAGGATACTGAACCAAATCATACCTGAATACCAAAACAGGGCGTGGCACGTTTGAACGATTTCCCAGGCCCCTATGAAGTGTACGAGCGTCGTAGACTTGCAAATAAAGCAACAAAACACCCAATTACGTCATGTTTGATTCACATCATCCAGAACCAACAACAAACACCGCAATCATGATATATTTAGTATTACTAATTGCAGTTCCAGCATCAACATCGAGCCTCATTGGTTCTGATTTCCAGCAAATTTCTAAGACATCTATGATATTTTGGAACGGTTGGAGTAATGGAAGAAGTTGTGTTTTCAACTGCAACCAAGTGCTTCCCGGTGTAGCAGCAGCCCGCTGATGATTAGTCCTTGTCGGTGTTGTTGTTGTTGTTGTTGCGCTACTTATCCTATGTGAGCCTGGAAGCAGCTGTGTTGGACCCATTTCTAAAGTTACGTCTGTGATGAAGAAAGGGGAGAGGAGGAATTTAGTACTATAAGAAAGAGTGAAGAAATGGCATACACGTATAAATAATAAAGAAGTGTTTACAATTAGTAGCGCATTAGAAGTAGTAAACAGGAGTAGTAGCCAGAAGTTGGAGAAACACGAAGAGTTGGAAAAGAGAGTAGTATACTCGATAGCAATCACAACACACCCCTGGAAGTATCAGCGGCTCTTTATCATTATTTATGGTTTTTGATTCGACATCGTGTCTCGCATGTTTGGAATTGCTGTGAAAGAAATATGGAAAGTACTGTAAATCACATCACTACTACTTCTTCTACTACTACTACTACCGGTAAGTGGAATGATAAATGTCAATCCTTTCCTAGCATTATCTTGGTGGAAGAATTGGTTTACTGACCCTGGCATCGACGTCTGACATCATATTTACACAAATACACACAAACACACACAGGTAGAGAAAGAAAGAGGGAGAGAGAGAGAGAGAGAGAGAGAGAGAGAGAGAGAGAGATACATAATAAAATTATGGTGATTGGCATCAAGATAGGGGTATTATACATTATCATTCAATAACAATGACAAGTATTTGCAACCAGAAGTTGCAACTGGGATCTATAAATTTGAGAGGAGTCGTCATCATCTTTCTTCAAGTAGGATATCACCTAATAGTGAAATTGATATTTGTTGTTAATGATAATGAAAGGATAATAAATAATAAAAATAAATAAAAGGAAGGAGAGCAAAGCAAGAACGACAACTTCAAAGAGCTTTTCACTGAGGTTTGAAGGCTGATAATTTTATGCCAGGCAATATAATATCATTCGATTCTCGCTACTAGCTACTACTACAACAAGTTCTAAGTGGTGGCTAGTCCTTGTGTTGTTCTCATTAATAATTCTACTACTTCTCCCACATATTGCATCCATTTTTGCTCGAATGACCCTAGAATCTCGAGAGTATCTTGATCAAATGCAATCTTGTGATATCTGATTCATAAATAGATGATGATGGTGGTGGTGGTGGTGATTTAATAGTATATAATTTCCATTCAAAATTCGATGCACACGAATACAATGTGCTGCTACCTGCCTGATGTTCCCTCGATATTTTCTTTTCGCAGTTTGGGTGAGGATATATCTAATGTACTACTTCTTAATGCCGAGATATATTCATCATCCCCCTCCTCCTCAACTCCCCCTCCCTCCCCATCAGTGAAACCAAGGAAGTAGGCTGTGGATTGATAGCAAGTAGAACTCTTAAACCGCCTCAAATCGTCAGCAGATACTGCCCCTGATTATCATCATCATCGAATAGTAAATTGAGATATTGATACTTGGTATACTGAATTGATGACGCGTATTGACATATTATTTCGCATGTATAGTAAAATGAACTCTTGGCAAATACTTGTTCCTATATGACGGCACTGGTTGTTGTTGATGATGATGATGATGATGATGAAACCAACCCCTACACACAACACTACTAAGACACCCACCACGCAAGAGCGCCATGCCCTTTATTTCCAGCTCTCTAATTTATACACCACAATAATACGTAACATAAATGATGATGATGATGATGATGATGATGATGATGATGGCGCAGATGGTGCTGGTGTGAGAAAATTACTTTGGTGGGAGAAGTGCTTATCGAATCAATGTTTTTTTGTTAACGCGATTGTAAATGACGATGACATACTCTACGTAGAGTAGCATCATGTTCCTACTCGTTCAAATCCTGCTCCTCTTGATCAAATCTCTGACGTTGCCTGATATCGTTTTCTGCCTTTGTGTGCTTCCTCGCAGATGAAATATGATTCAGAACGCTGTAGCTTCCCGTTAAGACCGCTATTCCTGCCAGTCGCCATCGCATAGCGGGGAGCTAAATGGTGTGCACTAATCAATAGCAGACCGAATCTTGAGCGGGTGAGCGAAATGTATGGAAATTGTGTAAGTAAAAGATCGCTTTGTTAGTAATGACGACGATGATGTGACGGTAAAGAGCAACATGGGTGTAAGTAAGGCATGCCATACTTATTTTTGGTAAACCTTGTGAGAAAGAAACAATGCTGTTATTTCTCTGCTGCTGCATTTGTGTTGGGTGTTGTTTAAGCGGCAAAGGAGGAGAGAACGTGCTGCCCGTAATTATTTGTCTACCCTAAACCCTAACCCTAACCCTACCCACCCCCCCTCCTGTTAATATTTTCTTGTTTCTCGGGACCAAAATAGGGTATGCATGCGCTTAGTGGGTTAACATACCTACCTCCTCCTTCTCCTCCCCTCAAATGTTCCTAGAGTAGTGGCGTTTGTTCCTCCACACGAGGGCAGGAAGCTGATTCAAGCTGTTGTTTTTGTTGCCTCTCTATCTTGATTCTAGATAATAATGAGTAGGTAATATAGGTCCTAGTACGATCTCATAGATTTGGACTGTTGTTTTTATTGCCTGTACTCTGATTTTGAAGCAATAATTAATAGGTAATTTGTGGTAGTATGGCACCCATCTCCTCTTGAGTGCACTAAATACCGTTATTCTCTCACGAATCCCGGTATTCGTGACTTGGAATCGCACTAGATTTACTACTACTGTTGATACCCCTCTTGTGTGTTCTTGACATTGGTCCCCCCCCCACTTCAGAGCAGATTCATCTCTGCAGATCAAACCCAACTCCCCCAAAACGATACTAACATCAAGGAGATTATTGTACTTAAGACAATGCGGTCGCCGATATTCTTGATTACATTTCTAACAACTGCCACCCTTGCTGCACCGAGTGCCGCTGCTGCCTTTGTCCAGAGAATGGGAACTATCACCTCTTCATCATTATCATCTCCTTCTTCGCTCAAAGTAGTACTGTCATTCATTCCTGTACATTCGCATTTACTGATGATTGTACTTGCAAACAGGGGGAATTATCCTTTAGTAGGTCGGAAAGATTGCAAGGGCGTCGTCACCAACAATCCACAAGTGCTACTTTCGCAAAAAGATTAGGAGCTGTAGGCTTAGCAGGAAGTCATTGCCATCGTTACCATCGCTATGGTGATGCTCCACGGCAGAGCTTGATAGAGTTGATTAGACCCAGAACCGCGACAATCAACCATGATCCGGTAGTAGTAGATATAAATACTCCAATGATGTATGAATAATGATTATGGTTATCTTTCATTATTTTCCTTTGCAGTTTTTTTGCGTCGCACTATATATTCTTATCCCTTTTTGCGAGTTTTCATTAAATGTTTCTTCCTGTTCTGTTTACTATCAGGAATCAGTAAAGGAGGTGAAAACTGCAGCAGGGATCAAACTGAGTAACCCCAATGATTGGACGGAGAATTGCATGGTCCCCATTGACATCAAGGCTATTGGGTTACGACAACAAACCACCAATTCCATCTTTACTACTTTCTGCAATTCCTCCTCCTCCTCCTCCTCACTTCTTTATTTATTCTCCACATGGTCAAAAAGTGTTTGATGTTCTTCATCTACGCATTTGAAAGTCTACCACACAAACGATATACATATATCATCATCATCATCATCATCATCATCATCATCATGGTTTCTATATGAAATGTTTGTTCGAATTTTATATACTACAAATAATGCGCTATATCAGTAAGAACTTATTCATGAATATTCTTTACTAATTATCGTTGTTCTCGTGAGTGATAATTGATGAGTGGATGTTAATAATAATAATAATAATAATAGCGACATATGGGACCACCTAAAAGACAAGGTTCCAGACAAAATATGCTTCACAGATGATTACCATGGACCCAGGGCTCAAATGACGTACAAGCAATGCTGGGAGTAAGTATCACGTCCTTACCTACTACTACTACTAGTAGTAGTAGTATGAAACTGAAAAACGAACGAAATCCCAGATCTTATAAGGATTCTATCGAAATCTTTGTCAATAATAAAGATAATACTGTTGTACTTCTGCTAAACACATCAACTCTCTTTAAATCGTGCTCGTTGTCACAGAAACTAATAATAAACAAGTAATGATGCATACGTTAATAAATGATGTAATATTAGAACCATGAACAACATTGGAGCTGCTTTTCAAAGCTTTGGATTAGAAAAGGGGGACAAAGTTGCTTTGTTTAGTGATAACTCCCACAGATGGCTTTTGGCTGATAACGTATGATGATGATAATGATGATGATGATATTGATGATGAAGATGATGCTGTGTGTCGTAGAAGTAAGGGAAGAACAACAAGAAGATATCTAGATTCATAGTATTCTTGTGATTGATATTATTCATGAGTGCTGGTGATAGTAGCAGTTTATGATGATGGTCAAAGTATGGTTTTCACTTGAATCAAAACAAAGTAGTAGTAGTAGTAGTAGTAGTTGTTGTTGTTATGTGTCAAATTTTATAATACGCTAAAAGTAGAAAGTGTAGAACTAGCTAGCATCATGATAGGTAATACGGATGATGCTGATGATGATAATGGTGTTATGTAGTGATATAGATGATGATATCAACATAGGCAATATTGAGGTGTGGGGCTGCATCTGCTGTCCGTGGATCTACTGCTCCAGTAGATGAATTAGCTTATATCTTGGAACACTCTGATTCTAAAGCTTTAGTTTGTGAGAATTATGAGGTAGTTTTCCCTTAAAACCGATTTGAAAGATGTCCTTTTTTGTATTTTTTAAAAAAAAACGGGGGGGGGAAAAACTTTTTTCCCCCCCCCCCCCCCCCCCCCTCTCTCTCTCTCTCTCTCTCTCTCTCATATATATATATATATATATATATATATATATATTATATGTAAATATATTAAAAATATGTGTACATAAATAGCTCCTCTAGAGTACTCACGATAAAATTGAATGCCTACACAACTTATCATCATTATCATCATCCTCCTAACACCCCCTCCCTTACATCCGCAGTAAAACGATGACAACGAAGATACACAATGCATTGATAGCAATGATAGAGTTGTCATCTTCCTCCTCCTCCTCCTCCTCATCATCATCATCATCTCTCCTTAGGTATATCGTAAATTGGTGGAGAAAACGCCAAACTACATGGCCTCCCTTAAGTTTGTGGTGGTGTTATTTCCTTCTTCTTCTTCCAAGGGAAATAATGATGAGGATGATGATGATGCAATGATGATGAGGCCACTACAACAGGAAGGCCCCACACTGCTTTCATATGACGAAGTTGTGCAACGGTATGATTAATGTTATCATTCGTCAGTACTCTTCTTGTTGTACTAGTGTAGTAAAGTTGTAGTAATATCTTGAGAATGATTGATGTACAATCACTACTTACTCACTTACTTAGGGGCTCTTCATTAACGTTTACCAAAAGCATTGTTGGTAAAGATGATTTAGCAAGTTTAATCTACACATCTGGAACGACTGGAAAACCAAAGGGTGTGATGCTGACTCATAAGCAGTTTGTACATCAAATGATTTTTAACACCATCCAATCGAAGGTACGTGTGTTGATGATCATGATCATAATAATGATGATGATTGACGATCATATTTATGTCAAATATGTAGTAGTAGTAGTAGTAGTAGTGCATCATAATCAATTATTATCACTGTTATAAATAGCGTCTTGATTGCATTGCTTGCTGCTGCTGCTGCTGCTGCTGCTCGAATTTCATCATCACCGCTCACATAAGAAGAAGAAGAAGAAGAAGAAGAAGAAGGGCTGCTGCTTCTCCTTGCGTTTCCTTTGACTGACCATATAGCATACTATTGCTGCTAGTGCTCGCTATTCCACGCCTGAATATTCCCTATTTTTTTGTTCACAACCATCATTATGGTCTCGTCGGATCAATCGATATTATTACAAGATGATTTAAAGATAATCATCGTCATCATCGTCATCATCATCACTACCATTATTAATAGGCGTCAGGTCCTTTGGGGTTGGTAAAAAGGCTTTTGCATAATAACAACCCTCAAATAAACGACGTGTTTGTTTCAATTCTTCCAAGGTAGAGAACACGTGTGGGTGAGTGAGTGTGTATGCGTGTGTGTGTGTGTGTGTTAAAGAATTCTTATTGATCGTCATTATCATCATCATCATCATAATCGTTATTATTATTATTATTATTATTATTATTATTACCATCAGCTGGCATATATTTGAGCGTGTCGCTGAGTATTGGATCTTAAGTCGCGGAGCAAGAATCGTTTATAGTACAATCAAGGAGTTCCGGTATTATTTATACAACACATGCATGCTGTTTGTTGCAAATAATATGATGAAGAAGTATCGAATAATGATGTATGTACTAGCTGAATAATTCTTCTTCTTCTTCTTGTTATTGTTGTAGATTCTAGGTGGTCACATATAATAAGTAGAAGCCTTATATCTATCATTACACAATCTATATTAAGACGATGATGATACTGTTATTGTTATTAATATTATTATGCAGAAATGACATCCAAAGGCACAAACCGCAGTATCTTGTTGCAGTCCCTCGCCTCTATGAAATGATATACCAAGGAGCTGAGAAAAAATTCAATGCTAAAGCATCGACTGCAAAACTTGTGAATTTTTTCAAAAAGGTTGGAAATCGATGGCTAACAGCCAAAAGAACAGTACAAGGTTATCAGGAAGGCTCTACTTCCATTATTTCCAAAGTAAAATCATTAATCACATTGCTACTTCTTGCTCCATTGTACTACCTCTCTGATGCTCTCGTCTGGAGCAAGATACGTAAAGGCATGGGAGGTCGTTTAAAAATTGCTATTAGTGGAGGGAGCTCTTTACCCATGCATGTAGAGGACTTCTTTGAGCTAGCAAAAGTGCCTATTATTGTTGGATATGGCCTTACAGAAACAACAGCACCCATTGCAAATCGATTATATGAGCTGAACCAAAGAGGGACAACTGGAACGCCAACAGCAGAGGTGCGAATCGTGCACCCGGAGACAGGGGCTATTCTATCTAATGGTGAACAAGGAGTTATTCAAGTACGAGGGGATATGGTCATGGCCGGTTACTACAAGAATGATGAAGCAACAAGTAAAGTCATGTCTAGTGATGGGTATTTTAACACGGGGGATCTTGGTGTGATGAATGATAAAGGAGTACTGAAGATAACAGGAAGGCAGAAGGACACCATTGTGCTACTAAATGGAGAAAATATAGAACCACAACCTATTGAAGAAGCACTTCTTGCTTCTTCAGTCATAGATCAAGTAATGCTTGTTGGACAAGATATGAATTATCTCTCGGCCCTGATTGTTCCTTCTCTCGACGGTTTGCTTGAAAATGGAGTCATCGATCAATCAGATGTAAAGGAAATTCATGATCTAAAGGAGAGTGGTGATGAAGAGGTAGTAGTGTTCTTGGTAAATACTACATATCTGTAACATCTGTGTCTATTATGCTGCATATGTGTAGTAGATATGTATAAATAAGATTCAAATAAGAATCTAACTTACTTGTGTCGTAATGTGCGTCGTGTGTGGATGCTGTGAATTCCTTTCTTTATCCACTACTTCAGTTTGCATTTCATTACAATGTGTCGTTGTTGTTGTTGTTGTTGTTATATATGTTCTTTTTCTCCTCTTCAGGGTCTGGAGGCTCTAGCACTTGAACTTGGCCAGCGCAAAGCTGTGGAGTCTCTCGTAACCGAGAGTATCAACCGCAACAATCGTATGAGAGAAAAGTAAGTCAATCTTCCGACAATATTTTTTGAAGCAATATTATTAACTTAATATATTGTTCGTAATCAAAATAAAAAATGTCGTGTTTATGATGTGATTTTCCTCTTTATTCAGTTACCGACCGGACGAAAATGTTCGCAAGTTTAAGCTCATATTGGCACCATTCTCGATGGAAAATGGACTACTGACACAAACTTTAAAAGTAAAACGGAATGAAGTCTCGAAGAAGTATCAAAGTCTCTTATCCAGCATGTATGCGAAGGTATAGCTGAATTTGAAAATTATTACCTTCCAATGAAATCGTCTTGTACATCCACAACATCCAATGGTTAAGCGTGTGATAAATGTGCAAATAAAGTATGTAAAAAAGCTGGAACCTCTTTGAAGAATTAAGTATATCTACTATAATCGCATCGTAGTGTCTGGTCTGCATACTTGCTGCCTAAAACATTCCATTTTGACAATGCTGTAAAATGCTAGCAATTAGCACGGAGGATTGCGTTATTTGTGCCAAATGTACATGTACACACACAATAGCTAGATAGTGCATTCACAAACATCAGAATGTAGTCTATGGATTGTTGGCGCACGAACGGCGGGCAGAGCCAGCAAAAGCAACAACAGCAAATCATTTGAAAAACGCCACCACACTATAGTAGTATGCCATGAGCGACTGCTAGCTAGCTAGCCTGGTTGCACGATGCTATGCAATTAGTCGCGAAGGAGATTCTAACTAACCGATTAAAGCATTGACCGATGTCATCTAGATGTGCACATGTGACGTCAATGATCAATGCTACCGAAGATGGCTCTACATTTGTTACGATCATGGTAGACAGACTCTTCATCTTAGATGTTGTTGTTGGCTAGCTGGGGCTACTTCAACTCACATACGTACATACACATGATGCAACTGCTGTGTATTTGGGCATCGAGTATCATATCAACTCAAGAGAATAACTCTGCTACTGTCGCTAAAATTTGTGAGGATAACAAGAGAGCAAAGAATCACACGTGCTCGATCGTCTCTTTCACCACATGGTTAAGCGTAGCAGATAATCCATTTGCGAATATTATTTAGCTGGAAAGACTGTGTTGAAATCAATAGAAATTTGTTATGAAGATACAACTATTATCAACATCATTATTTTCTATTCTGACCTTTTCTGGTATGCACTCCAGCCTGCTTCACGGTACTTCTTTGCCTTGAAATTATATATTATTACTATTATTACTTATTTCAGGATTCATGATAGTATACATAGTAGCGATCAAAATTTTCTCTGAAATAGACATCATGGCGACGACCAGTGCTATTCATAGGTTGTGATGACCTCGTTTGCAGGATCCTCTGCTTTGTAGATACCACGCCCAACAATTATCACATCCGAGAGCTGATGACGATGATGACGATGATGACGATGATGATGGTGATGACGATGATTATCACACAATGATATACAGA
>ADNK01001589.1:35000-44500 GCA_000320545.1 Bigelowiella natans CCMP2755
ATCTACTGGTTATTAGCACCTTTACTGTACTGTAAAACGACTGTGTTGCCAATGTCCGCATATTTTCTTGTGTTTATTTTAACAATCAATATCGTCATACCAATCAATCACATATTATTAGAAGAGAAGCAGCAGAGAAACAGAAGAAGAAAAAGAAGTAGTATACGCACTGATATGCGCACAAACACAAGTACATTGGTCTTCTATGCATGTGTATCTTCTCACCATCATCATCATTATCATCATTATCATCATCATCATAGGAATCATCATCGTTTGATAATTGTATATCCATGTTGTGTCGTATCATAATAACACATCTGCTCTTACACATCTATAATAAGCGATTGTTCGCAATGGAAATAATGGAGAAAGAAATTAGCACTACTAGTAATTTTCTCTTAAGTCAAGCTGCTTGTCGTGATTGCCACTTTGGTGATTATATTCGCATCTCTCTCTCTCTCTCTCTCTCTCTCTCTCTCTGTGTGTGTGTGTGTGTGTGTGTGCGTGTGTGTGTGCTGTGTTTTCATGCTTCTCTCTTCTACCTGTCTTCAAATATGAGGAAATTATGTTTCTTAGCCAAGTCCCTTTTTTTGGTTGCACATACAGACAGCACCACAAGGAGTAGAGGAGGAAGATGATAACACCACAAGGACAACACACGAGTACGATTTATTACTACTACTACTACTACTACTACTACTACTACTTATACATTATCTTGACGTAGTTGTGTAGGAATATGACGACGACATGATGACATATAATTATTACTGTACGTGCATATACTACTACCACTACTACTACTACTACTACTACTAGTAGTAGTACCTCAGCTTCTTGGCAACCTGGGGAAGAAAGGAAGGAAGATAGATAAAGAAAAACAATCAAACAAACAACGGGATTAGCAACACACAACAACCACACACATACTCCTAAACAATAATATCACAATTGAATCATCGTCGTCACCATCCTCATTGTAGACGTGATTATAACAAGCTGGTACTACTACTACTACTACTGCTACTACTACTACTACTACTACTACTACTTAATGGGTACTTACTTCCATATCAAATCCTTCCAAAGTATCAATATGTGTCTTGAGCATACAAATGTGCGGTCCTACGGCATCAACAACCTCGATCAACCTGATAATAGGAGAAGTAGCAAAGAGGAGTAAGTGTGGATATAAAAGGAGGTTTGAGAGATGGAGGGAGGGAGAGCGACAGGAGATCCTAAGAAGAAGAAGATCAAAGTAGTAGTCTCTTCTACCATTGGATTCATAAATATGATCATATGCTGTGTGTCTTATATTGCAATGCTGACTGCTTACTACTACTTCTACGACTACTACTACTACTACTACTACTACTTCTACTACTTCTACTACCACTACTAACTTCACACTACTACTACTACTACCGTTTCTTATCTGTGATATCTGCAGAAAAACACAGATTTGTTTTCTTTTCTGCCATTATCTTCAACAATTTTTTAGCAGCCTGAATGATGCAAAAAATGATGAAATCATGATATAAATGAATATAAAAGGAAGCAACAACTTTGTAGTAACATTTTTGCTCTCTCTCTCTCTCTCTCTCTCTCTCTCTCTCTCTATGTGTGTGTGTGTGTGTGTGTGTGTGTGTGTGTGATATACTACTCAAGATGGTAATTGCTACTACAATTCCTATTGCAGGACGGATAATATCACTTAATTCAAAGTGGAGAAAACGACGAATAATGGTGCATCAATGTTGAAGAATAATGAAACAACCAGATGTAAAAGTAGCACTGCATATAAAACGAATTTGTTATTACATTCAACGCTGAAAATTGGTCCTCCCTTCTCCCTCTATCTACTGCTACTACTCAATTGAGTACTACTACTACTACTATTACTACTAGTAGTAGTATCACCGGGTTCTTGCACACGAGAGAGCGAGCATCGTAAGTCTTCGATCTGCCAGTAGTAGTAGTATAATATCATGTTTCAGCATAATCCATCGTGAAAACATGCGTTGTCACGTCCATCTCCTCCTCCTCCTCACCACCACCACCATCAATCATAGTTTCTATACCACCTTGTTGCGTTTTGCTGTTGTTTAGTGACAGCAGCAGCACTATCTATTCCCTTCTTCTGGTCCTCTTCAGCTTTCACTATAACCTGATAATCATTATGACGATGATGATGATGATGCCAAAGACTCTTATAAGAAGAGAAATTGAGTAGGAGAATGAGGGAGGTGGAGAAAGAGGAATGAGTAGCCAACGAATCTTCACCAAGTTTCTTATAACATCCTGTTTCTACTGCATCTTAATAAGGAGGAGGAGGAAGGGAAATAGAAATAACAACTGCGGTCTCATTTACGACGTATAGTTTATATAAATACAACGAGAATTGAGATAATAACCTGGTTTGATTGAAGGAAAGAGACAACCTAGTATTATTGTGCACAAATCATGCATTGGTTAATTATACCAATATATATATATATATATATATATATATATATATATATATATATATTCTACTAGTGGTTGTAGTAGTACCTTTGCAACGAGTGGCATATCTATCCTTTCGGCCTTTAAAAGGCACTAATAGATTATTGGGAGATGACGATTACGATGATTCATGAATAACTGTATTTTATTATTTATTAGTGGGTAGGTAGTTTGGTAAATCAACATCACCATACGCTGCTAGATTGTGTTGTTTATGTCGTCACATACAACTACCATTACAGCAGCTGACTACTCTCTTGCTTGCATCATCAGAAATACTCATGATAACACATACCTTCAACATTGAGGAAATCTTGAGAACTGCATGAGGTGTTATGCCTCGATTCTGCATTTATTTTGTGAAAATCAGCTCAATCAGCTCAATATGGTGAATTGAATTAACAAATTTACAGTGGTTGAAACCTCAAATTTAATATATTGATGATAATGAATAATGAGGAAACATATCTTTGTTCTACTGTTATGTCTTCTTGACTCTACTACTACTACTACTACTACTACCTTGAGATTGGTGGCTCCTCCTTGCTCCCTGTCAACCAGGACAACTACATCAGTAGTCTTTAGTCCCACATCGTTGAGAGGACTTGCTAATATGGTGCAAATAAGAAGTAGCAACATAAGTGCGATTATCTTCCAACATACTCTGCTGCTGATGATGATGATGGTTAGTATTATCAATTTATCATATTCTTGTTCTAAATTATTACTTGTTTCCATAACCGACATACCACTTGTGATTAAATCCTAAACGAGGACCACATTGATGATGATGATGATGATGATGATGATGATGATTCCCCTCCTCCTCCTCCCCAATCACCATCCCAGCAGCTGCTGCTGAGGGCCCCATCATGTTGCTGACTACCTCAACCACTAAGCATGTTTGGCCATCTTTGAAAACTCCTTCGATAATCCTTTTTGTTCCTGACACAAATGATGCGTAGATGTATCCAAGAAGGTTCACCGCTTAATACAATTTTCGTATTCTTCTTATTAAATCACTAATCTTCTTCTTATTTCTTACCGTATTTTTTAACCTCCTTGCGACGCATCAGCATAGGAATCCGATGCAATAAAGAGATAACCTATCATATGTGGAATTCATTCACAGATGGATGGGATGTGCGTCATCGATTCGTCATCGTCGTTGTATCAGACAAGCTACTTACGGTTGCCACAGGAAGAGCCGTGTATGGAACTGTGAATAGATGTTGCAGAAGTATTATGCATTGCAAATTATAAGTTATAGCACTGTTGTTGCAGATATGTTTACGCAGTACCTCCACATATAACATCGAACTTGACTCCATTCTTCGTAACAAGAGCATACCTGTAAAGCGACATGTCTAATTAAGAACAAGTACATCAAAACTAGTAGTTATAATTGGTGACTACATTTTTTCAGCGATCGCTTTGAGAAGCTCCGGAAACGACACTATCAATCTGTTGAAGCGAAGTGGTGAATACTACATATTGGTGCATGATTGAAACTTTTAGTCTATTCAAATACCGAAGATCAATGTAAATGGGGCTTTGGACTCCAGACTTCAACGTAAAATTCCTTCGCATACAGATCCAGTGTTAAGTTCATCTGTTTTTTTTGCTGGTGATATGATCAATGACGAGCAATATGCATGCCAGTACCCAAACTTGACAGCTCCAATGTCGAAAAGCTTTAGCAATATTTGCTCAGTTCCATCATCCAAAGTCTCTGCGTTCCTATGGTTACCGACAAGCAATAATCATTGTTCTTATTGCGCATAGATAAAATGGAGGTGGATACCGAATGCATTCCTCCGCAGCTTGTTTGTTCTTAGCTTCGTCCATGGTGGGGGGGTGCGCTGTTATGAGTTGTTGTAGTTGTAGTAGTAGTTGTTGTAGTTATTGTAGTTGTTGTAGTTGTTGTAGTTGTTGTTAAATACACAGCATGTAGACCTAGCATTAAATAAGTATACATGTTTTGACTAAATAGTATTAATAATGAGGTTCTTCGAAGTACTTAAATCGTTATAAATATTTCGACTAATTTAAAACCATAAACAACAAAAACAACAATATTAAAGCATTCTAAGAGAACGATGTCTCCCCTCTGGTTGGAGGGTGCTCCATGAGCATTAATCAGAACAGACAACGGCTGGAACAAAAGTACAAGTAGTGATGACACATGAAGTTCCTTGCCCTTCTTGTACTAGTCACAATCGCGACGATGACACCGAGACGCCTCACAAGTGGTGGTGGCACCTCGAATGTAATATCATCAATGTCACGAGGAATTCTGAACCAACATTCTAAGTACAGGTACATAAAATCAGCATAGCACGACCACTGCAAAGTTACTATCCTCATCATTGTCGTGATAGATGTTGTCGACATTGTAGTAGTATATGGCTGATCGTATGATCCTTATTATTCTCCACAATCTCCGCATTGTTAGTTATCACCATCATTATCATTATCGATAGTAGTTGTTGTCGACATTCTAGTTTGTAGCATATGATGGCGTCGTAATAATTATTCTTACTCAGGCCGTGGTCAAAGAGAAGACTAAGCATCGCTGGAGCAGCTCCTCCTCCTCTTTCTCCTCCTCGAAAACACACATTATCATGTGCTCATCATCATCATATTGCCCAGACTGCCGTTTCCGCCACCCATGTGTCACATACGACGACGACTTCAGAATGCTGCAGTAACAGAGAGATTGTAGAAAATTTCTTTGACGCTACGAAAGAAGAAGAAAAAGAAGGCAGTGGTGGCCATTTCAAGAACTCGGGGTGTTCGATGAAGATGCGATTTGTTAATCCATCATCCTCAGCATCATCTTTGTCATCATCATCATCATCATACTCATCCTCATCATCGTCGGTAACACTATGGGAAAGAGCGATCCGAATTGTGGGTGGCGTTATTGTAGCTGGAATTGGTTATCTTAGTAAAGGTCCAGCAACAGCCTCCGCCCACATACTAGAATGGATAAGCGATTTGGACATGTCGGTAAGTAACTAAGTAAGAAGTAAGTAATGCGTGCTTCTGCGAAATCAATAGAAAAAAGGTATTCACATCATCGTGTAACAACAGTCCCATGTAGTATTTGTTCCACCATTATTCACATCATCGTGTAACAACGATTTGGTTGCTAAAACAGGAAGAGTTATCATGCGATGGTCCTCCATCAGCGCGCACTGATGATTCTGATTGGTAGGAAACTTACTTCCTTTTCGTCCCTTCAGCGTGTGTGTGTGTGCGCGCGCGTACGCTTAATCTTGTTACTGAATGAGTTAATTCCACTGTTGTTTTCAGGACGAATATGTATGATGACATGGCTTCTGAGGTTAAATAGTAGCAGCGGCAGCTCGAGCATTATACACAACAAATTGATATTTCTCCTGCTAGCCTTCCTAGAGCATTATACACAATTAATAGATATTTTCCCTGCTCGCCTTCGTAGAGGAGGAGGATGAGTAGGAGTAGTAGTAGTAGTATTACCCTATAATGATCCTGGTGAAATTATTACAAATTACCCTGGTGAGGGTTTCATTGCTTGATTGTCCATATGCTGGTTTTCTCCCCCCTCCCGCCCCCCAAAGGGTCCCTTGCCTAAGGAGGATGGTCAAGGGGAATGGTTTGACAATTCTTTCTGTAAGCAATCGGTAATAATAGTAAGTAAGATTTCTCTCAACGAGACAAAGCTCTTCTATTTACTACACTCATTCTATTCAATAACGGTTGATTGGGAGGAAAGTAATAATAATGATAATAATAAGAAGAATACCCCTTCCTCCCTCTCCTTTTGAATAGTTTATTATTCATAGTACCGTCGTCATTAGAAATCAATACTATTGTTGAAGGATTCAATTCTGACGAAATTTAACTTATGATGTTAAATTTATGCTGCTGAGAATATCTACCATGAGAATAATAATGAATTTATATGATCATTTACACATCATTCTTCTCTGTACAACAACAACAACAACTACTACTACTACAACTAAAAACGAAAGACGCTACAATTTTATGGAGATGGGCCTGATCCTCTCGATGGCTATGGACTTTCTAATTCCGATGATGATTTCCTTGGAGGAGGAGGAGGATCAACAACCACTAGTGATACTGGAAACGAGGAGAAGGATGGTATGTATAGCGATCAATCCTTGATGAGAAGGAGGAGGAGGAGGGCAAAAGGAAGCAACGAATGAATACATTACGTTATTATATTATATCTAACCCACGATCATAAAGTTAACGTATCGTTTCTATTAAGATGACAGTTGTTGTTATTGATGATGATGATGATGATGATAGGTATAAGGGGAAGTAGTACTAGTAGCTCAGAATCTTCGGATATTTCCCCAAAAATCTCTGACGATGGCATTTACAGGTTGATAATACAACAACAACAACAACAACAACAAAACCTCCTCCTTAAGATATATCCTCCTTCCTTTGGGTATTACTATTATTATTATTATTATTATTATTATTGTTATTATTGTTATTACTATCATTATTATCTGCGACTAGAAATAATATCATTGAACCATGTGTTGTTGATTCATTCAAGGTGGATTGATTTTATATTTCATTGCTGTTATTATTATATTTTTACTAGACATTGGTGCAAAACTCTCATATTTGGAGGGTAGTAAGATGTATCTACGTGTGGATATAATAATTGATATGACTTGATCATCATACTGAAAATATAATAATGATATGATTCCAAGAATCAACATCTATTTCATTGCAGCAACAAACTTACAAATGGAAAATAAAGAGATAAGCATGCTACACACACACACACATAAGTCCATATAAATAAATTAGGGGAGTAGCAGCTGGCTATGCGGTGAATCAATTTGTGCTAATGGGTAGTTACTGCAATAATAGCATGTTGTTGTTGTTGTTGTTGTTGTTGTTGCTATTGTTGTTGGTGCTGCACTGCTTACGTTTGCCAGCAGCGGTGCTGCTGCTGCTGGTGGTGGTGGTGGTGGTGGTGGTAAATGCACAATGAGTCCCCCTTCCTTCTCATCCTCCTCATATAAATTATATACACCATGACACCGATATCACTAAAATAAGTAGTAGCATCATCATCAGTAGTTTGTTCATTATTGGTTAATCACTTTTAGAACACAGAAAGAGATTGATTGAAGGATACAACCGCAACAACAATAACAATAATAAGCAATTGATAGCAATAGTAAAGTAAAGAATAGGTTACGACTGCTACGAATATATCTCCTGCTGCTATCATGATTTGTATCATCGAAGAACCAATGATATGATAGCATCGTGACTGTTTTCTTTCTCCTACTTAGGCGCTTCTTGGAACGAAGTTTGTGTGATTTCTAGGGAGCAATACTATCCTTATGAAAGACCGGTAGTAGTAGTAGTAGTAGAAGTTGTAATAGCAGTTATAATGATGATGATGACGATGATGGTGATAGTAATGATAACGACACATGTGATAATGCATATGCATGACAACAAGCTTACATTTATTTTGTGTGGTGCTGCAGAATATGATTCCATTGATGATGAGGATGGATAGACCAATTTATGCACCGGTAGGTAGGTAGGTAGGTAGGTAGGTAGGTAGGAAGGTAGTCAGTACTTACCTACTTATATATCCATCATCATGATTATCATGCTCATTTGTTAATCATCTTTATTGAATAACAATATTAACTCATAATAATGATAATACTTATAACAATAATAATAACAGGGACTATATTGCTGTGGGGCTGAGAAAAAAATAATCATGCATCCAGTGATACTAACTTAAACAAAGACTTTTAATAATAAGAAAAACAAATGCAGTAGTAGTAGTAGTAGTAGTAGTAGTAGTAATAGTAGTGATAGTAGGAGTAGAGTATCGATAATAGTGGTAGTAGTAGTAGCACCACTACCCAAAAATGAATAAGAAGAAGAAGAAGAAGAAATTACTAGCATTGAATCATCATTAACTACAACAGTTAGAGCTCAACTATGAGCGTTCTTTGTGTGCTTTATTATATATATGTTCTTTCTTACTGTCCGCTCTTTACCGACAGGAGGCATTAATATTTATCACATTTTTAGACAATATATATAACAACAAAATCACTATCTTTTTATCTTTTCACTCAATCCTAATTTCCTGTCCTCCTCCTCCTAACCAATTAAAATCGTAGTACTACCACGTCGCAAACGGGATAGCATTTTTCCATAGAATGAATGTCACCGAAGCGAGGGTTGTAAGCACACACACACACACACACACACAGAGAGAGAGAGAGAGAGAGAGAGAGAGAGAGAATACAACGAGCAAAAATCGTCGCATTAAAAGAAGTTCCCAACTCAGAGTAGTAGCTAGTGCAGTAGTAGGCTAAATAACGATACTACTACGTCTTGCATCAGTATTGCCGATCGTTGTTATCATCATCATCATCATCATCACCATCACCATCTTCATCATCATCACTTGATTCGAAAAAGTAGTAGAGTATATCAATTTGTATATCGATTGTGATAGACCATATTTCTCCTCGTTGTAACCATCATCATGATCGTTTTCCTACTACCACTACTATTACGACTGTCGTGTTGTGTTGCTAGCTCAACGACTCAATGCTTATTGCAATCGGTAATAATTTTATTATCTAAGTGATAAATATGAGAAACATCATCATCATCATTGAATCATCGTAGTTATCTGATATATACTACTGATGTTGTTTTCAGGTCTAGACGATGGAAAGATCAGGATGATTAAGTAACATTCCTTATTATCATGTGACTCGACGCTACTACTTTTTACTTAATGTTGTGACCGATATTTTTTGTTGATCTTTCTGTTTTCTTTTTGCCTCTTCCTCCCCCCCCCCCAAAACCCCACCCTTTTCCGGTCCCTAATTTAATTTGTTATAAGAATAAAAACGGTACCAAGGAGAAAAGGGCCAAGACCAAAACCCTGGGGAGGGGCTGGG
>ADNK01001588.1:0-25271 GCA_000320545.1 Bigelowiella natans CCMP2755
AGTGACCAAGGGCATATATCGGTGAGCTTCAGCCTAGTACGAGGTGTGATACTGCAAGAGGGGTCAACTGAATGTTCGCGGAGAAGGAGCATCCGATGATCACCTGAGGGTTTCGACATCGACCTCCTTTCCCACCCCCGGATATTCTCCGCAGAGTCCTAAATCTCTTTTCAATCTGTGTGAAGCATGGATCGAAAACAGATCATGTCAGATCCAATTGGATTCGGAGCAAATCGCGAAACACTGGGTATAAAACAGTCGCCCAATAAGCTGAAGTATGGACCGGGTGACCATGCCCATGAATCGATATTTTTTTATAATCTGAAAAATAATCAGGGAGCCAACGAACCGCAATTTGTACACTACTACTACTACTACTACTTATTATACTACTACTACTACTACTTATACTACTTATTCTACTTCTACTACCACTACCACCACCACCACCACCACCACCACCACCACCACCACCACCACCACCACCACCACCACTACCGTATGCTTCGGCATGACTCTATCTGCAGTATCGTTCCCAGGCACACGTTTTATTCTTGTAACCTTTAGCTCAGGATCCTTATCCCTTGCCTAGAATATGAGAATAGCAAACAGAAACTACATAAAGATAGATCCTCTCTTGAAGACTTGTAAATCATTAATAAGTGCAAAATGGACTACTTACTATAGGAGGCTGAGGAGGATTTTTCGTTTCTAGCCTGTCCTCATACCAATTTCCAACGAGGGCTTTACCTCCCGAGTATTGATTTTTCATGTCTGATCTTAGCCAAAAAATTTTGCAGTTGTAAGAAACACCTTCGAACTAAAATTTTATCAATGTAAATGGTTTCACTTGAACGAGGATGCAGGGGGGGAGCAAGCCGTTGCACCGACAAAAAGAAATCTGAGTGTGCGACAACACCAATTTGATGTCTTCATCGTTAAATAACAAGGATTTTCAACCTTACTCAGGTTGTAAATTTCTTGCTGTTTTTTAAAGTAAATTTCTTAAACAAATGGACAAAGATAATAGCGACAACCAAAAACATACTCATCTTTTAAAGAATCTGGATCCATGGATGGATTTTTCATGAAAAGAGAATGATCTCTTGAGACGACTCGTAAATCTGTTGCTATAAAAAATTAAATGTGATTGAAAAAAGCTTACACTTCTGGCGGGAGAGTGTTCGTCCCCAAAAATCTCACACAAATGTAAATACGAATTAGATCTAACTTTAGAGAAAAATCCATTGCATTGTTTGTCGCCGTGGAAGATTCGCGGCACATTAGTGGTGGATGATAACCCTATTCAGCTCAAATAAGAAGAAGGGCTTCGTCGAGTAGTCATAGACTTAATAATCATACCTCCTTCCCAGCCTTTGTCAGCTTTTGGCATAGAATCAAATGAAGGACTCAGAAATGTCCCACAAGCGCAATGCAGCTCTTACAACGATGTGGATCGAATTTGACGTGAGTTACCAACTTGGGTTTACTCTTGGTTGCTTCATGATGTGCATTTTCTTCAGGCATTAGAGAAAGAAATACGGTGCCCCATATGCCTGAGCGTTTGCGAAAACATTATATCTCTTCCTTGCCACCACTTCTTTTGCGAAGTGTAAGTAAATCGTAACAAAATTCGATGACAATCAGCTTTCTCAAGTGCCACGCGTTTCCGTTAAACCCTTTTGTTTGTCTCTTTCCGTATTCTTCTTCTTTTCAGGTGCCTCAACGGTTTCAACATACAGCAGGCTAACCCCGAATCATCTCAAAGCTCCCAGGAGCCACAAAATCATCGACGAAGGAAGAAACGAAAGAAGAGTGCGGCAAATTCACGAATGTGCCCAATATGCAAAGCAGAGTACAAAAGGAGGAACGTGAGTCTGTTTCATAACTTTAATCTACCAAAGAATTAGATTAATGGCTTTTCTAGGTTGACCTCGATCCTACCCTGAACTCACTCTCGAGCTACTACAACGTGCGACTAATTATTTGTTGTTTTGCTGTTGCTGTTGCATGTGTGTTGGTATACTTTGATTCATTTAATGGACCAATTTGTCGCCAAAACAAAAAATGCTAAAACAAAAATTATGACAAGTTACTTTATCCATGATCTTGGTATCAATCGTACAACAAATGAGGTGTAAATTGTTTTGTGTGCATTTTTATTTTTCGATCAACTAAGTTGGAAAAGTTATTCATTTAATGCTGATATCACCTTTTTGTTCGATTTTTTCAGAAACTAAAGAAAGAGCTTCCCCGCGCTCAAACTCAGGATATAATTCAACGTTTTGGTCTGACTTCAGTTGTTCATTTTAATTTTCCTGGGACATTGTAGAGAGGAAGGCATTAGGGTAGAGAGTTTGACCATAGATTCTGTGGAACATCTCCACATCTTTGGCGCAAACACACACACCATACATAGTTAAGATGAAATATATTATATATATATATATATATATATATATATATATATTATATATATATGTGTGTGTGTGTGTGTGTGTGTGTGTGTGTGTGTATATTTTTTACATACTTAGATAGATAATATTATCTACATGTGATATTTCAGAACTCGAAATCTCACGTCCTTTGAATAGATCATCTAGCAAAGTTTGTACAAAATCCAGCCCAATATCCTCATCGTCATCATCATCCGCTTGTGAAGCTAAGGGAAGGCCAAAGACATCGCTACGTGTGACTAGGTCTCAGGGAAAGGCAAATACTCTCAGACACCAAAACGAAAATGAAAATGGCAGTAACAAGAGGAAGCTGAGGAAAAATCCCGTCAAACACGTGAAAAAGGCAGTATTTTTAGGTGGTGGATCGAAGAAAGGAGGTGAAGAAGCGTCATCAAATGTCTCTCTTTCTAAGATGCGTTCCTCTCTGAGGAACAGGGGACTGCCGGTACCTTTCGTTGAAAGCCAAGTGTTTGATTTGGAGGGGGATGGTCGTTGCAGGACAGAGTCAGAGCAGATTAATACTGGTGAGGGCGATGACTTGCCAAGGGTCAGTTACGTTACTACGTGTTATTGGTGGTCTCATTCAAGAGAGTCTACTCATATCTAGGTGTTTGAGACTCAAATTCAAGTTTTCAATGAAACATCTGGTTCTGAGGACGATGACACCAACGATGCTAGTAGTAGAATAGGGGGAAAGGTACGTTACTTTATCATTAAAAGTATGCATTACTTTTTGAGGGAGGCGTCTAGTTTTCCTGGCAGACAGTAGAAATTAGAAGTAAAACTGATACTATACTAATTTCATCCGCAATTGTCTCAGAAACATCCTCCAGAAAAATGCAAAAAGGCTGCGTCATCTATCGGTGCAGAGGGGCGGTGTACCATCTGCTGGAAGACTACGCCCTATGAAGACGATCCCATACTCTCTTGCCAGAGATGCGGTAATGATAATCGCATAAACATTGCTTCATTCAAGAAAAGGGCGACAGTGAATTAATCCATTTCCTATAAAGTTGTTAAGTATATTGCAAGTTCTTGGTGAAAGTAAGCAATATATACCACAAACACATTTGTTTTTGTTAGGTATGGTGGCCCATCAAGCGTGCTATGGCGTTTCCGATGAAGACGCTTCGGGAGGCTGGCAATGTGAAAGATGTACCGCTTTTCCGATGGGTGATGAGAAAGGTGGTTACAAAAGAGAAATATATCATAGAAATAGAGTACAAACACATTCACTTAATGTTAACAGGATATGATGCGAGCTTCGATTGCTGCGTTTGTCCGAATCGAGAGGATGTTGCACTCAAGCTTACTCGGTAGCAGAATAATTATGTAAACGCACACCATCACAATTAGCACCTAAGATCTAACTGTTCATGATAGTATCCCTCCTCATCTTGAGTATTGTTAGGAGTGGTGAGTGGATTCATGTATCGTGTGCATACTGGCACACAGGCCCATTATTTGGCGATACGGAGAGACTGACTGATATACATCATGTCAACGATATTGAGCCTGATCGGTACTACTACTGCTGGTGGTGGTGGTGTCGCTCCTATTACTATAAATACGTGGCGTGCTCCTATTACTATAAATATGTATATCATGTTCGTCTTCACTCTTACTAATATTTTCTTGGAAGAAAAAATATATGTTTCAAACTGAAAATCAATCCTTGTTCTATTTGCTACAATTTTTCCTCCAAGGGGCGATTTGGTTTGTGCGTTTTGTAATGAGCAAGGAGCTTGCCTTCAGTGCTGTTTTGGCCGTTGCGCTGTGTCTTACCATGGTGAATAAGATGAATAGGAGAGAAAACTATGGAATTGTAATGTAAATGAGGGAGTGTGAGGGACGTGAGGGAACGAAGAAAGAGATTGAGCAGGAGGGGAAATATATAATTTTAATGAAGATGAGGGAACGTGAGAGAACGAAGAAAAATTACGAAAGTAGCCATTCTTTGGTTCATCTATTCGAACGATTTTCCCATTTTCTTTCGTCATCATCATACTGCTTCTATCCTGCGAACACAATAATGTAAAGTACCATGTGGATTCCAAAACGGCATCAAATTTGAGCTGCGTGATAGCGGCAAGGGCGACGATGTCTACTTCCATTCATTCTGTCACAAGGTAGGTTTGTGCAGTTTAAACTAATATCAATGGTTAATAAATACACTTTAAAACAATTAGTATGTATACATGTATGTATGTATGTATGTATGTATGATGAAATATTCGATGGTTTATTCCTGATTCTATGAAAGTTCATAGAATCTGCATGTATGTCTACATGTATGTATTTATGTATGTATGTATGTATATGTATGATGGAATATTCGATGGTCTACTCCTGATTCTATGAATAGTTTATAGAATCTGCTACAGATTGAGCAACAACCTACGAATCATTGCCATTTAGCAGCAACTTATGAGATTGAGTTGGGAATCATTGCCATTTTGCAACGTAGTATGAGATAGAGTTGAAGTAGTATTTTTTTCTAAATATATTTTGTCCTTGCTTTCTTTCTCAATTAGCATCAAAAACATAGCAACAAAGTAATCAGCAATAACTCGACGACGGCCCCTGGAATAATAGGAACCAGTAGCAGTATCATTCATTCAGATTGTTCGGAGAAGACGAAGAAAAGTCACACAATCGGGAAATCAACACGGCGTTCAAGGCATCATCACCGAAACGATAATGCTCCCACGGCAAAGGCCGCAGCTAGTTATTGTAGTAATAGTAAAGCTAGGGGTTCTTCTCATCGTAGTAGTTCTTGTATTGGCTCTAGTAGAAAGAAGAAGAAGATGATGGTAACAAGGAAAACGACACCAAGCAGATCTTCAAAGCAGCAAAAAAAGGGCAAAATCGGACACAGTATTAACGGAGTTGGCACCACACTTGCCACCGCATTTGGGAAAAAGAAACTTAATCAACAACAATGGTCCGTGTATGTCTAGAGATAGTTTGAGAAAGATAGAGAGGGGGGGGGAGGGGGAGAGAGAGGGAGAGAGAGAAGTAAATTAAAAGAGAAGAGGATGAGGGAGAGGTTGCCAGGACGTTGGTAACAGAAACCTTGGTAAAATATCCACTATCACCTCCTCAACTGGAATATACAGCAAAGATTCAGCAACAATTTCTTCGATTATTGTGTATTATTTTATTTCAGGGGTATTATTACATCAAGCACCGAGGGGGGAGGGAAAGTCGTTGCATGCACTGGACTGGACCTAGATATGAAGGTCGTCGTCTTACTTGTGTGATGTGACATCAATTATTATATATTTGCAAAACATCACACACACAGAGAGAGAGAGAGAGAGAAAGAGAGAGGGGGGGGGGGGGGTGGAGCTCCCTAATTTACAAGAAGACCATTGTTTTATTTACTAAATTATAAATTATATTAGTAGAAACAATCTGATTTAAATCTACCGCAGGAGAAGGTCGCGCGTGCGTGTAAGAGCTTTGGTATGGAGTTGGCCAAGGAAAACAAGCACGGAATACTGCCTGAACACGTGACACATATCGTCACATCTACGAGGCTACAAGAACATCGGTTCGTCGTGCGTCTGTGTGATATTCTTTGAAGTGTTAGCAGCAACAGCTATATGTAGTATCTCCATGCATAGCAATAGCAATCCAACAAATACTCTGCTATAACATAGACAATCAGTCTATAGAAGACACACAAACAAATAAAATGACGACTACTCGATTGTAAAAACGGGAAAAGAGCATGATATACGATGTCCTAGCTCACATAGTAAGCGTTGGTTATAAATAAAATAAAGAAACAAAAAAAATTAAACATAACATGAACTTGGTACGGGTATTTCGTTGGTAGGTGCGCTGTTTAAAAGCTGAGTAACCACAAGTATTGCTTCTTATATCGTTCTCCTACTACTACTGCTACTACTACTTTTTAGGAAAATTGTGGATAAACGAACAATGAAATATTTCCAAGGGCTTATCTTAGGAGCTTCTATTATAAGGTAGGTTGGTTAGTCATTATAATGATGATGTGTAAACGAGGAGGAGGAAGGAACAGATTAATGTCACATTCTCCATAACATAACCTTACCACTCGAATTCTTTATTATGGAAAGGAATATAATTCGCAATATACGTATATAGTACTTTGGATATTCACTATTCTCATAAAATCTATCTATTTTTTAAAATATCAACTACATCGACTACCCACATACTTTTAATATTCAAATATTTTACATAAACACACACATACACATTACACATGTAGAGAAAGTGAGTGGGGGGGGAGGGAGAGAATATATATATATATATATATATATATGTATTAATGTGTGTGTGTGTGTGTGTGTGTTTGTGTAATATATATCATTATGTTATGTTAACTTATGGGGGTTGTAATCTTAGTTTTGAATGGATTGAGGATAGCCTGAAGCATCAACGAATGATGCGTGAGCGCCCATATTTGGCAGCTGGTGACAGTTTTGGCCTCGGTGCTTCGAGGAAAAGGCAGCCACGAACTAATGATATTAAGGTCGCACTGAAAAGTAATTGCATGCTACAGCGTCTCTGGATTTAAGGATAATTTGCTTGTACATCGTCTAAAGCGACCAAAATGCATTAATATCTGTTTCCCATATTACAAGATTTTCGAGGACTATATTGTGGTGTTTCTTGGAAATTTTAATGATTCGACACTGCAACCACTTTTGCGCATTATCCAGATAGCCGGAGGTATGTATATGTATGTATGTATGTATATTTGTATCTTTCTTGCTACTTATGTACGTATGTATGTATCTTTCTTGCTACTACTCGCCTCAGTAAAATCAATTTTCAGTCGCTGGTGCCTTTTCTTCAGTCGCATGTTCATACTTTTGACTAAATCATTGCTTCTCAGCGTGTTAATCTCGTACTTTGGTTAATGTTTCTACTTGTTCTTCGTGAAAGTTTGAAACCACGATATTTTTGGTCTAAGGCACAGGGTACGCTAGACTAAAGCAAGTCGCCAAGAATAGGAGGAGGAGCACAAAGCAAAAAATGGTTTTCGTATTTGATGCAAACCGACACACAGTGACGGAGAAGGAGAGAGGTTTTGCTAAATCTCAAAATGCCGATATAGTCGCGGTATCCGAATCATTTTTCCAACGCACTTCCTTCATTCGATAAGTTCTTCAATATTCAATAAAAATATCCTCACACACTCTCTCTCTCCCTCTCTAACTCCATCTCGTTCTCTCTCTGTCTGTCTGTCTGTCTATGTGTGTGTGTGTGTGTGTGATGTTTCCGATAGCATCTAAGCCGATATGCTAATTTTGAGTTTCATCCTTGATTTCAGTTCTCATGGTTATTGGACTCCATTAGCAACATGAGGATAGTGAACTACCGGAATAAAAGAACACCGTTACTAGCCTAATTGAGGAGGTCGTTTTTTTGCTGTTGTTCTGAGCACCAAGTCGTTCCTTGAGATGCAAACGCGCCATTTTGCATCGGAACAGCAGATTATGATTGCTAGTCATTTTGCCATGACACACTTTTGCGCAACTTAACGATTTTCTGTAGCATCATCACATGCATGAACTTCTCGTGCTGCAAGGCTAGAAGGCTCAATCATGTTTCGTTCGCATCCACGACTTCATTTGACACGATGCACCGTTCGTAATCGCATCATCTGGTGCAGAGGGACACCTGCATGTGCCCGCGCAAGCAAGAAATCGCATCATCTGCTCTAGTGCTTAGAGCTGGGCACAAATGCTGAAAACAAATGCACTTGCAAACATCATTTGAACAAATGATGTTTGTTCAAATCAAATGCTTGTTTGCATGAGCTGGAGTGGTGTTTGAACAAATCAAATGTGACTTTGCAAGCATTTGGTGTTTGCAAATAATTTTTCGAAACATTCGCATTTGTTCAAACCAAATCAAACATCAAACATGTTTGCAAGTGTCAAAAAATGTCAAACATGTTTGCAAATGTCAAATGTGTTTGCAAATGTTTTTGGAAATGTTTCAAGAAAATCACCAAAATTGAGCTTTTTTGCATGCGTCTAGCGTGGCAAATCATTACCGACATCACTAGCCAAATTTGGCATCGCCTGAGTTTGCGTTGTCGGTGAGTTTCTGAAGAAAAAGCACCCATCGAACTGCTTCAAAACGGCTTGTTTCGAAACTTTTCGTCTCATTTTTTTTCTGAATTTTGGTTTCAAGCGAACGCCATTTGACAATTCTCGCAGAGCAAATCCACTTGTGTTCATGCATCCAACAGCAGCAATGCCTAGCAACAAGAAAAGGCAAACATCCATCAACGAAAGTCTTGCTCCGCGAAGAAAATCCTCGAGGAAGGCTGGGAAACGCAATGTTCTCGAGCAAATGGCAGCAGAAGATGTCAGGGAACTTGCCAGTAGGATTGAAGGAGAAGGAAAACTTTGCGACGCTGACATCCAAGGGAAAACCAAAGCTGAGCTTGTTGATCATCTAGTCGACTGTCAAGAACGAACATCTTCAGAAGCAGCACCTCGTGAGCTAAGCGCTGAAGAGAAAATCAACTTTGTGCCAGCATCTTTGAATGTGTGCCCAGGAGAAGGAGGAGACATCATTCATGCAGCAGATGTCGTTCAAGGAAATCTCGTCATTGATGAACATCAGTCAAATTTTGAATCCAAAGATGAACACAATTGCAACTTGTCGGATGTCGAAGAAGAAGAAGGTTTGATGTGTTCAACTTTTTCACATGTTCCATTTCATCATGCAGTCAATGTGGTTCATTGTCATTGTTCATTGTTCATTGTTGATGGCGCGTCAACTTTGACATGTTTCTTTGTGACCATTACATGCATGGACAAAGATGAACAAAATCAACAGAGAACCAAAAAGAATTTTGCTAGAAGATCTTGGGCATGGCAGTGGGCAACCAGGATCAAAGGGTCGAAACCAGAGCGTGCAATTTGTGACATTTGCAACAAGAAGATTTCAGCTGCAACGAATGCACTAGCAAGCCATTTGACCAGGACACATCATGAAGCAAAGCAAAGTGCAGGTTCAAATCCTTCAGATTCATTGATGTCATTGAGTGGAGCCTTTTTTCAATCAAAATCTTTGTTTGCAGCTACCAAAAGATCCAGATCCAAGTCCATTGTGACTAATTTCTTCAAGGCATCCAATGCAGATCTTTCAAATGAAGCAACAAATGTGATGATCATCGACATCAATGCATCATCGATGGTGGAAAAACCTGGGTTCAAGAATTTTTGTGGAAGATTCTTGCCTAAACTCAAACCACCATCACGAAGAAATGTTTCAAGGACACTAATGGCAAAATTCACTCTTGCAAAGAAGATGATAGCAGCGGAATTGTCTCAAGTGAAAGGAGGTTCAATCGCTTTGACGACTGATGGCTGGTCCTCCAGAGCGCAGGACGAGTTTGAAAGCACAACGGCACAACATCTCACCGCAGAGTTTGAGCTGAGGATGCTTCCCATGTCAATCAAGGCTCTCCGAGGATCCAAGACTGCTGAAAGGCACAATGGAAACATGGACACAGTGACAGCATGTGTTGCAATGGACACAGTGACAGCACACACATGTGACAACATGTGTGGCATTGCATGTCCACAATGGGTTGGCTAAAAATGTTCGAGACGAGCTTCTGCCTGTTCGAAGATTGATGAATGCGAAGAAGACATTCACCATCACAAGGGACAACGGAGCTAATGCAACTGAAGCTTGTGAACTTTCAAAAAGAGATCATGACACAAAGCAACATTTCAGTTGCGCAGCTCATTGTCTGAATCTCGTCGTTGAAGCTGCTCTGGCTGACAAAATTGTTGTGTCTGACGCATCTGTGGGAGAAATGAATGTCATCGATCAGAAAGAATCTCAGTTGGAATCAATGTTTGTGGACCAAGACATGGCTTCTGACCCTTCGATGTTGGTTGGTGGGGATGATGATGGAGATTGCCTCAGCGATCACGCTGTCAACGAACTTGCAAATGCTGGATCATCAATTGAGATTGCAATCAAGCGGGTGCGGCAAGTCTGCACACATTTCAGAAGAAGCAACAAAGCCACTGCAGAATTCATGAAATCTCAGCAATCTGATGCAGATGCCAATGGCGATGCCAGCAGCAAAGCATTGAAACTGCTAATTGATGTCCCGACGCGGTGGAATTCAACTCACGACGTGTTGCAACGTGCGTGCACCTTGAGATCTCACATCGGCAAAGTGCTTTCGACGAGCAAATCAAAAATTTCACGAATGTCAATTTCTCCGCACACATGGGAACTGATCGCTCAACTTGTGAAATGCCTTCAACCACTGAAGCTGATGACCGACGTGTTGTGTTCTGTGAAATTTGTCACATTCAGCGTCGCAGCACCGTTGTGGATGGCAGCAACTTTGAAGTTGAAAGCTTCATCCGCTGGCATGGGTGCGGATGGAAGCGATGCTCAAAGATTTGCACTGTCTTCAGCAAAGGGTGTGGAATGTTCTTGGAAAACTAGAATCGGGAAACCTGAAGTTCCAATCGCTGCCCACTTGGATCCGCGTAGATGCAAACTCAAGTTTGTGCCTGATGAGGAAGCAAGGAAAGCAATTCATTTGAAGCTCATCGAGCAAGTCAAAGAGGCACTCAAAGCTGAACACATTGAGGCTGAGCAACATGAAGAGTCATTGCATCGCCAAAAGTCAATTGGTGGTGCCGAAGAAGAGAAAGATTGCGCGAGCTCATCAAAGGCATCCAAGCTAGAACTGGCATTGGCGACTTGTGAATCGGACAGCGAGTCCGAAGATGATTCGATCAGCAACTTCAATGACGAAGATGCACACGCCAAAGCCAGAGCGGAGTTTGAAACTTGTGAGAAAACCACAGCGAGAACTGGAGCCCACGGGGCCACAAATCTTGACATCTTTGATTGGTGGAGAAAGCATCACAAGAGCTTTCCCAATCTAGCAGTTGTTGCTAGACACTACTTGTCCATGCCAGCTACGTCAGTCGAGTCCGAACGCATCTTCTCGTTGTGTGGCTTGATGCTGACAGCGCGTCGAAGTGCATTGTCGACAGACACAGCTGAAGCATTGATGATGCTCAACAAATTGTCAAAGTTGAACAGATTTTGGAAAGTTCTCAAACACGAGAAAGGCACAGCTGGAGGTTCAAAGTGGAGAAAAATGCAGTTCCTGAGTCTGTGGGGCTGAGTCCTGAGCACGTAGCTGTGAGCTGTGAGACGGATGCAATGAAGTGATTGAATCTTTTCAATGGCAGCACAT
Organism: Bigelowiella natans CCMP2755; assembly: GCA_000320545.1. Lineage (NCBI taxonomy): Eukaryota > Cercozoa > Chlorarachniophyceae > Bigelowiella > Bigelowiella natans. The sequence continues at coordinate 11,713 of ADNK01001588.1, forward strand.
CGTGTGTGCGCCATGAGAATGCCACATGCATCCATGTGCGCACAGCGTCTGCGCAACAACTGTCATGTCCATCTGCAACAATGAGCATTGTGAAGTTGTGCCTGTGCGATTGTTTGTTCCCTGCTGTCACACGTTGCATGATGATGCGCATTGCAAATGCATTGCGATTTGGTCTGTCATGCCGTGCTTTGCGCGCAGCTGCGCGGGAACCTTTTCAAATGTTTCGATCATTTGCAAACAATTTTCACAGGAAAACATTTGCAAATGTTTTCCGCAAGGAAAACATTTGCAAACATGTTTGCAAATGCTGCTTCTTTTTCGAACATCATTTGAACAAATCAAACACCAGTTTCGCGACAGGTAGGCATCATTTGCTCAAATCAAACACTTGTTCAAAAACAAACAAAGGCATTTCCAAATGAAAAAAATCATTTGTGCCCAGCTCCACTGGTGCTGGTCCAATCTAGCAATGCATGTCGCATTGAAGCCGACCGCGCACATCAAGTGTGTTTCTGATGTCGATGAATTTTGCATTGGTGTGTCTAGATGATTTGCGTCGACACGCAGCACAGCTAGACAACACATCACAACTTGCGAGGAATGAAACCCCGCACATGCGCATGACGGGTTGCGTGAATTTGCAATGGATTTTTTGCACCATTCCAGAAATCTTGTCGCTTCCTGCACGTTCCTCTCTGGATCTGCATGCGTGACGAGGCGGACGCATTCAACTGCAGCAACACGTCGCGCGCGCGCATCACGTGCACACGTTTCTTCACGTTTTGTGTCAAAAACGTGCCATTTGAAAAATGCGAACACGTGAAAATTCATGCGTGACGATGTTGGGACACCGCCGCAGCGCTCGCGCATTTGCTCGAAGTGCATCAAAAGCAGTGGCTTGCGTTGCAATCATCACCAAGAGCTGGCCAAGTCCAGCCAGAAGTGTGAAAATGCAACCATTTTTCTCCAAACAAAGTGCACTTAGGACCAGCTAGGGGACGAAACATTGCATCACTTTTTGTGCAGCTCAAAAAACACACAAAGTGCGCAAATCGACCAAATCGACAACGCGCACTTCATTTTGGTCCAGCGCAGAGAATTTTTGTCCAATTTCGGATTTTTTTGCAGACTCAGAACCATCATGACACTCTGATGAAAGTGGTTGGCACCCCCTCAAAGCTCTGATCCAGACGGTTCGGAACCTGCAAAAAAATCCGAAATTGCAGAAAAAACAACGGGTTGCTGCGCTAGATCAAAAAGTGCGCGCGCATCAATTTGTCACGTTGTGCATGCCAATGCACATCGCTAGCTGCACGTGAGCGTGCACATGCATGCATGTGCATTGATGCATGGTTTGTGGATGACGCTTGTGTTTTTGATGCTCTCACGTGTCACTTGCATGATTTTGATCGATTTCACTCAGCAGCACGTGCGCACGCGTGCACACAAGCGCCCGCGCTGCAATGAGCGAACGTGGGTGGAGAGCCAGAGAGGAAACTGGCGCATGCTGGCACAAAAGTCCGTCAAACCCGGCAACGACGGGGTTGTGAACAGTGCAGCGCTTTGCGACGCGCTTTGAAGCAGCAGGCAGTTGCAGTCAGTCAAAGAAAAAGTCATCAGAACTTGTCCGATGGCCAAACCTCAAAAAATGACCGAAATGTTGACCAAAATGTCCATTTTCAAGGCCTCAAAGTGTGAAAATTCACACCCGTTGTGCAGCGGATGCACGCTGCGCGTTTGTTCTCTGCCACATTTTGAATGCTTTTGCGTGTGCGTTTGACCAAGTGTGACATGCATGAAAAATTTCAAAGAAATGCGAGCGAATCCAATGTCCATTGCATCACACGACGCGCTTGGTCGCGCGCAAAAGCTTCCAAATGCACATTCTGGCGATTCGTTCCAGGTTTGACGGACTTGTGCATGGTCTGCACTTTCATCGAAAATTGATGCGACCCCAACGCGCAGTCAAATGGCAATGTGATTGGCTCACTTTGAAGAGCGCAACCATGCACATGGGTTCGATTGCAGCCAACCTCAGATTCCAACCGACGTCTGGTTACCGAGAAAACTCCGAGAAAACTCATTTTTTGTGAAAGTGCGCGCGTTTCATCAAGTTGTGATGGACGCCATCCTGTCGGGCAGTGCATGTGCACAATGCATTGTCAGGGCCACTGCCAGCTGGCCAGCCACACGCCTGGCGCCAAAACCCGGTCACATCACTTTCTGGAATCATCGGAATCCGAAAAAGTGCACAGCGTGCCCAAACGTGCAACATCGACACAAAAAGTGAGCTGTCTCAAAAACCAGGTGATGTTTTTCGACATTTTTTTGCTCAACGTGCGGCTGTCATTGCGCACTTCAATTTGGCTCAGCTTGAATTTGATCACTTGCAAAAATTCTCGGTGTGCGGCACGTGGGAACACACAAAATGTCGACATTTTGCTGCATGTGACCACACACCAAGTGGTCACATGGAGCAAAGTGTCGACATTTTGACACTCCTGGACTCGTTTGACCAGTCTAGCAGTGCTTTCAGCAATTTTCACACTTTTTGCTGTGCACGCGCAATTCTGAGCATTCGTGCCAATGGGAGAGTTGGTTTTGCTTTTTCTTGAAAAAGTGAAAACTCTGATTTCCCAATTTTGCCCAATTTTCAAAACACAAAAACAGAGGTGTCTCCTCGAGATTTTGGATTTGGGCCTGACCACTTGTGCTGCATGTCAGATGGCTCTTGACCAACAAACTCTGAGGAACAGTTTCCTGCAACTCCTGCTGTGCTTGGAGCCAGTTGGAATCAAACAGTTGCACGAGGATTTTCTCCTTGCATGGCACGCAGATGGCTCAATTTTGGGCAATGAAAGTGGAATTTCTCGAAAACTGGAACGAGATTGAACACAAAACTTGCATCACATCGATTGCCGTGCACGTGCGCGTTGCTCCTGGCCACACGTGCGCACGTGTCATGGCCCCGCTCGTCACACAGCCCAATGTTGCACGGTTTGGGCAAGATGTGGACACAACTCAAAAAGTTTTGTCCAATTTCAAACTTGTTTGCAGATTCTGATCGAAAACTCTCATCGATGCGCGATGATGGCACTGCCTGTGCTACCTAGCTAATGAACCGCAATTGCAAACGAGTGGGGCACAACAATGAAGTGCACATCTAAATTTTCGCAAGTGGAGTCACACAAAGCCTGCTCGGACCACAGCGCGCACGTCGAAAGACACATGGCCGGACACCCTCGGGAACTACGCCGGCATGAAATGCGAAGCACCAATTGCAACTGTGCGTGCACACGAACCGTTGCGATGGAGCACAACCATTGCAACCTCTGCGGACTCGCTAGCTCGCTCGCAGCTGCGCTAGCATGCAAGGCCGAAGTTGATGCACAGCCACACATGTTGCACACATGTTGTCACACCTCCGCCACTCATGTCATTGATCGCAGCTAGTGACTGGCATGAGCTAGCTTGCATGGTGTGTCAACCAGCAAATGTTCTTCGCGCGTCTTGATTTGTGCAACACCCCACGCACATACATCACTTATTGCAATCACCTTGCTTGCATGGCTTAATCCCTCCTCTCCTCAAATACCACGTGTGCGCACACCGAATGGATCGAAAAAACCTCCTATCTCCTGCGCACAATTCTTCGATCTAGTTCTATTCTTAATTTGTTTACGCAATGCGATAATAATCACCCGCTACCGTTTTTCAGCTGGGCTTACTTTTCGAGGCAGCATCAGTCATTGCAGCTCCTCATCGTTAAACACGTCGCATCGTACTAGAGTCTCTCAAAATGTGACCCATTATTTTCTTGTCTCTCCCTGCAAAGTACAGTCTGCGCTCGCATCTCTGAACAAATCACCAGAAAAACGATGCACAAGAATGTAACCTCTCGCAAAGGACTGTGGAGATAATTGATAAGGCGCATGGCGGCGTTTTCGCTGTCGTTCTTTATTCCAGAGTAAAACTTTTTTAGACAAAGAGCTCGCATATTTTTCGATGGATGAGTGCAAGCGCAACACGCAAACCCGGCAGTCGGAGACATTGTTAATATGAAGTATGTGAGAGAGGTGTAAAAAAGATTTTAATCAAGATTGGAAAGTCAAACGAGTTGGGCTTGAATGCGGTTTTATCATCATCAAGACACAGAGAAAGGGCATTTTCTTCAAGATTAGTTGTTGATAAATAGCGCAGGTTGTTGACGGCGATACCGATCATCTTAATTTAAAGACACTCAAAAATTGTTTGTTCTAAATGAAAATGCTTGCAACAATAGAAAGGATAGAATTGATTGATCTTAGAATATTTTACATTTGTAACGGCATCATTAGGAAGTCATGCAACTAAATTCGTAATCTGATGTCTTATAAAAATTATATTTTATTACATCCTTACCATATTCTTTGCAAGATACTAAAGAAATAAAGTTTCAATTTCATAAAGATATCAAAAAATTATTTTCAACCCGTTTTTGAATTCTCAGACTAAACTAATTATTTTGATTGACAATTACTACATGCTGTTATTATTTTTGTGGCAAATTTTATAAAATTTTGTTCGAACATCATATACTCGATGGAGGTATTGATATTATCACTTATATGGAAATTCAATATTCTCCTCTTACTAAACAATTTATGCCATTGTAACTTCAAATCTAAATGTTCAAATATCCTCCTCAAGAATGCTATGCGCTCATTAATTTCCTAAGCATTGAAGAATGAAAGTATATTTTTAGTTATTTGAATTAAATTTCAAGTCTAGCATGTGGTGGTTTCTTTGGTTTCAGAACAAATTGCATTGTGTTATCACTTCAAATACGGAATAAAAATTCCATCTGAACAGCGGCAATGCATTTCTTGTGACGCAAACACAGTTGCATATTGCGCAGACTCTTCATCCTTTTTTTGCAATGCAACAAATAACACAGAGTAAATGTTTTTGACGTGCATATTGCATCAAAATTAATTGACGAATTGCATTTTGCTTTGCTGCAAACCTTTCGTGGATGTGAAATGCTTTTTGTGCCCTGTGTGCACATCCGCAATGCCAGCACAATCAAAAATGAGGGCAGAAGAAGCCCCGGGGCATCAAGCGATGATCCAAACACTCTCAATTGGTCAAAAGGCTGTGAAAAACCACAAGGGGGAACTAAAGCACATGAACAGAACGATGACTGAAAAAAAGAAACAAATCAACATTCAAGTGCAAAATGAATTGTCAATTTGATGAAATTGAAAAGTCAAATATGAGATGCTTTGTCATGAATATTTGCATCTCATTCAATAATGAAGCCATTCCTTGCATTTTTCGTTTGAATCACATTTGATTCAGCCATGATTAGCCATCATTTTGAATGCCTCACAGAGGCTAGTATGTGTGTTTGCATTAAGCATGAATGCACGTAACGCGACCAGTGGCATATATCAATGAGAGATCAACTTTTAGCACTGGGCCTGCGGACTTGACAAACATCCCGCAGTCGCCGGCTTGATAGTTCTTTCCCTGACTACCCAACATTGTGTTGTTACGAGGACATTTAGTTCACTACCCGACGATATCGTTGGGTTTTCGACCTGCATTTGGACATTGAAAAATGATTTGAAGGGCTTCAAAAAATCTCCACACTCACGATCCTCCCCAAACATCTCATATTCCCATTCTTTATTGTCTTTATCTTAATGCTGAGTCTCAACCTTGAAGATATGAAGGATTTTGCAATTCCACAGCTATCTATGGATGGATCTAGGACTCCTTTTAGTGGTAAGGAATTATCAACGATTTCTCTCGAAGCAAACGTCCTCCTGCTCTGTCCTGACAATGACAAAATCGTGTTTAGGCTTGACCATCTTTATTCTTTCAATTTTGGTTTGAATATTTTGTGTACCTAGGATTCTGAAAATCCTCTTTTCATCTCTCACATACTCCACCTTTTAACAATGTCACCGACAGCCGGATTTGTGTGTTACAGCTTGCACTCATCTGTCGAACAATATTCGAGCTTTTTGTCTGAAAAAAAAAATCTTTGAAAAGAACAACAGTGACAACGCCGTCTTGCAATTTCTTCATGCTTCCGAGTGGCGTTTGTTGCAAGTGTCATTCTCCGCCTATCATTCTGGTAATCTGTTCAGAGATGATTGCGCAGATTTTACTTTGCGGGGAGAGACGAGGAAATAATGAGCCTTTGTTAGCTAGATGGGTACGACATGCTCGACGAAAAGTTCATATAACTACAAGTCGACCACATTTGTGGTCGGAGAATGGTGAAAATTTTTTACATCTGCAATGTTGAGAAGCTCAAAGATGAAGGCGATGGAGAACTAATGCATGCGATGTCTGGGGAGTACCTAAAGATTGGTTAGAGAGAAGACAATCGAAGTGGTGATGCTGGCTTTGAACATGTGGGCTTTTTGAAGCTCTAGAGATAAGTTGTGAAAGTCCAGATGCAGCTTCAAAAATCCATCAATTTCGTCAGGTGGTGAAGTAAATGTCCTCGTCACAACATAAATCGGACAGTTGTGGAACAACTACCAAGTATGGCAGAAAACTCAGAAATATCAATCTGCTTGTCAAATTATCTTAGCTTGTGTGTTCACTTCATCATGAAGCTTCGCCTTCTGGATCATATTCATCTTGTAGTGGATGATAACATCTGCCATGATTGTTCCACAACATGAGAATTGACGAAATTGAGCACCCCTTCTGCGTGTGGCTTCCCTTTGAGACGTTCTTGCTTTCACACAACGACATGCTCAGTGTGCAGTTGCCATGAGAATCAATGTTGCGAAGTCAACGTGCACCATCAAACCAGATATGAGCTTGAAGTTAGCCGGGCATACATCAACGGATTTGAGATTGAAACCCAAGGACAATTTGGCTGCGAAAAAGGCAGAATCCTTGGGAGGCTTTGTGATCTTAATTTTTTCCTTTTGTGTGAATGCAATGAGCCTTCTCAGGACATTGCACCAGAAGAGCATCGTTGCCAACATTGTTGCGCAGATCAAACATGCTTGATTTCCGTTTTGGGGTGCTTCTTTGGTTCTGGCGCGAATTCGAACTCATTCAGATCAACAGCATGCAGTTCCCGGAATGAATTTGACTGCAGCCGGATAAACGCCACCACTGACATGCATTCTGTCTCTTTGGACTTGTTTCGATCTGTGTGTACAGTTTTGCATGCGCGTGTCACAGAGCCCTAACAACATATGTAGCCGGACTTGCCACACATGTACAACAGCATTTTGTGCATTACTTACAAGTTGCTTTTGATGCCAAGCAGGAATCAGACCTGGCTCACCAGTATCGTTGATGAGAGATCGTCGCTTTCTTCGATTCTGCTGGCAGCGTCGTATGTGGTCGGCGGCCACGCGATGCGGCCATATATACGTGCATGCAGTGGTGCATCTCATCGCACGCATTCGACACATTCTAGCTAGGCAGCAAGTTCTTTCGTTTAAGGAGGATGGTGCGGGGAAAGAGCAAGCTTTAGCACGTCTTGTACTTGTACTTGTTTTAATCACACAACTCAACGAGGACACAATCTGCGGAAAAATTTCACAGCACATTATAATAACCCGACGAACCTCATTCTACATATCAGCATGACTTCAGAGTGACTTTTCGGAAAAATTCTTTCACATGGGCGCCAGAATCCCCAGCCAGAATCCCCAACCAAAGCAAGACATACAACAGGAGTCCAAGATCCCCAAAAGGGAGTCTACTAAGACCCCGAACCCTGTGGGTGTCCTCAAAAACTAATCAAAGGCCGGAAGAAGTGAGAAAATGCTCGCACTGCAAGGAATGTACACCACAAAGATCACAGAGGAAAAGGAGATGAGATTGACATCGGCAAGCCAGCAACAGTTTGCTTCATCCTCGTGGGACACATTGAACATGACCGGCTACTGGATGCTGGTGATGCTTTGATCGTTCGCTATCAAAATTACACCAAAGGAATGAAGTCTGACGTCAAAGCTTGAGAAGCGAGTAATGATCCGAAATCTGCTGCTTGCTGCAGCTGTTGTGGACCAACAGCGCTAAAGGAAATGAGCTTCCTGCTAGATTCAAATTTCGTGCGTGCTGTGCGGCTAGTCACAGTGCGCCCTGTCCTTATTATAATTTCGATTGTTGTTAGCCACAGCTGGGATGAGCTGCTGAATGATACCTCCTGCACCCGATCGGCGTGTGTTTGCGGATCGCCAGCTCCGCACAACTAAGCAGCCCCCAATGGGGAGTAGCACAGTCGCGACCCCGCCGAAGACCCAACGAAGAGTGCTCCAATACTCCGCCCGAGTGCGACAGTAGCGTCTAGTAATGACCGTCTGGGTTTGCTGCCAGGGTTTCCACCACGATGTCATGCGCCACAAGGGACCCACACCGTAGGGGCATGCGAACTGAAACTCGCAGAAGCTCGTGTACTCGTGAGCTTGCTTCTTCGACCTCCGGAGCAACAGGGCCACTTCTTCCCACTCGCAACACCCCACAACCTGTTCCACGCGGATCAAAGCAGCCGCCTGCTTCCCGAGCCACGACGCTCCGGTGGCGTCCTCATAAGTCGCCGGGCGCATGTTCCCGGTGTCGTCGAGCAAGCCGTCGCACATTCGGAACGAGAACTGCCTCTCGGTGAAGAACTTGTTCGGGTCGTACTGCGTGAAAGAGCCAGTCTCTGCATTCTGCCCGGCGAAGGTCAGGCACGTACACCCGGGGGGCTTGCTCTCCTGGGCGAATCCAGGCAGAGCGAGGGCAGCTATCGTGAAGTGGGCGTAGGGTGCCATTTTTCGTATCAGAGAGAAAGAGCAGATAGATGAATTGAGCAAAGTTGAAAACGCATGTGGTTCAACGTTCAGCAACTGTTTCTATATTTGTCGCAGGTGAGGTAACATCAAAACAAAAAATCGCAGAAATTTTCCTCTCCCGGCTGACGTAGTTGTATTTGATTTGAACACAATAATTTGAACTTAGCACAACCACTCTGAAATCATTTTTTGGTTAAGTCTAATTTTGATATTTCAGATTTTTTTTCTTCTTGAATGGAGAATCACTGTTTCGGGAAAAATCTTAGAAATATGTCCATGAGAATCGACCAGTTGAGCATGTCGCCATGTTCACATGTTGAAAAGGAGGCCTGTATAAAAATACAACCACCATTTACCAAGAATGAAGTGGCATTGTTGGTGATATTGTTGCAGCATTTATCAAGTCTCACAGCAGCTCACAGCACAACGTAGAAGGAAGGGCCACTGAGGCATCACCACGAACATAGGCGAACTGCTTCTGGAAATGGTGCTAACTGTTGCGGTAGTTGGGGACGAACGCACAGGCAAGGTGTCAGCTTTACCACAATTTATCTTGCATAGGCATGACCATACTCATTGTTGCTTCTGGCTCATTTTGTGCTTCTTCTTACGGCATTCCAAAGACGAGTTTGGTAGCTAAGTGGGCTGCGGAGATCAGCTCCTGTCCAAATGACGGTGAGTCTTCGAAAAATATCAGTGAAGATCATTATAAACGTTTAATATAACTGAAAGCCAATTTACATCCTTCCGCATAATTTCCTGTTGCGGTAAAAAATGTTAGATGCGAAAGGCGTTCGTGATGCCCTTCTACAGCTACCAGACTGCTTAAGAAGCATCACTGTCCCAGCACATGTTTATGGAATGAATGAGGCTGTTCGTATTTCGGACACGCGGCCGAAAAATCTTACGTCTTGCGCTCAAACGCTGCAGGTCTCCTGCCGCTAAATTTGTGCTCACTAGAATAAATGCTTTACCTTAATATTTTCACGTTTAATATTTTCTTGGAAGAAATAACTGCACTCTATGCATAATTTCTATGGTTTAACAAATCGTTCTCATCATTTCTGTGTTCGTACTCTATCTATAAACCCATTCAATTGTTCTTTTTCTCTTGTTCTTTCTTTCTCTCTGGTATGTGTGTGCGTGTGTGAACATCTCCCCCCCCCCCCCCCTCATAGGTTGCCGACGTTGTGGTGGTTGTCTCTTCGGTAGTTGACAAAGTGTCACAGGAGAACGTGACGAACAAATGGTTACCATTTATTCGCAAGGTGCGGGTCGAAGTTGGTCTTGGAATGCCTCCTGTCTTTGAAGCTAGGAACAAGACGGATATAGGCAATTTAAATTTTAGTAACAATACTTCTATTCATAAATATGAAGAGGAAGGTGGATCATCGAAAGTCAATAGCAATCACTCTCTATCTACTAAGAATGAGGGTTCATTGCCACCCCAGTCACTCGCTATTATAGCGACATCAAGAGCACCATCATCATCAGGACCAGCGCCACCCATATTATTCTGTAGCTGTCTCTATGGTAGAAGCACTCAAGTGGTATTTCAAGAAGCAGTGAAGGCAGCATGGAGTCCTGAACACATCCTATGGACGCCAACGAAGCAACAGCAAAAGTGCAGACTTACACAAGCTTTCCGAAGGGTTCTTGCTTATCTCTTTCGTTCGTACGATAGAAATCGCGATGGCATCCTGTGCGACAGAGAGATCAAATTCCTGGTGAACGATTTAGACCGTTATATGGCTCTTGAATTGGAAGGAGTAGGAGACTCTTCATCTACTGCTAGATCTTATTATTCTGCTCCGATGGATTTCCAGCAGTTTGTTTTGATTATAAAGTCGGTACTAGATGGAGGCGAGAGTAACCGTTTGTGGTCTTTCTTACTGATCAAGGGGTTTGGGCGCAATTTAATGATGGTAGGACAACGAAGACCAGATTTTATTTCACCCCGTCAAACTTTTCCCTCCGTAACCTCAAGCATCCTTTATACTGCAAAGGATAATACAACAATAGTTCCACGTGAGTCAGAGAATTATTTTCTGGTAGATGATGCTTTGGAGCATCTCAAGTCGATTTTTGACACTTTCGACCATTCAAATTGCGGGTTTCTCTCTCGAAAGCAGGTTAAATCAGCACTTTTCGTATGTCCCGTGGATCCTTTTCTTCCTTTCCGTGAAAGAAGAGAAGGAGACACAAAAGAAAACTATAAGCAGTTCTGTGGAGAATTTATATCAAGAGATCAGTGGGTTGCAAGATGGCGGTATCTTACGGTTTGCACTCCGGCTATTGTGGAAGAAGCATTGCCATATTTAGGTTATTATTCTCACAAAAGCAAATCTCACGCAGGAGTGTCTGTTGAGAGTCACCACCATCCTCTACATATCTCCCACCACCAAGAATTTGGGAATAGTGGTGAGATAAATCAGAGGAAGCAGCGAAAAAAGGGAAGAGGTAAAGCAAACAAGAGAAGAATAAATGTGGTACGGACGCTCCTGCTGTCTTGCGATGAGATGTCACACCAGAATGTTCTGCGACTTTGCGACCAGATATCCCGCCTTGGTTGTGTCATGGAGGCTACAACTAGCAGTAGTGGTTTATCAGCATCAGCAGTAACAAACAAAAAGAGTTCTGTCTTGGCTGCTTCTGCGGGTGCTAGCAGTTTACATGGCGAGGGTTGTCGTCCTCAATTTCAAAATGGAAAGATTCGTAACTCTCTACAGAAGGATCATGGGGATGCCAAAAGGAGAACGAAGAGAATAGCAAATTCCAAGACTGATTCTAGGTGAGAGTTATTGACAACTAGGAAATGGGGTGAATCACATGTTTTATTGTAGAGCGCATTATTATTAACAATGGTAGTACTATTGTTGTGACATTGAAGTGTGCGTGAATGAACTGATGAAGGATTGTAGAGGGGTGGATTTTCGTTACTTTTCGTGTTTTAGAGATAATAGGATGATTCTTTAGGTATTATTTTTTCAAATCGACGCCTAAAGACTTAGCGCGGCAGTACCGTCCTCGGAAGCTTCAACCTGGGATGAAGATTCCAAAAGAAACCCCCCGTCGGAAGATTAATGACCACCATCATACGGAGGAAACAGTAGCAAAAGCAGACATAGCCGACAGTCAATCTATAGGGAAGATGGCAATATGCGATGATGATGATGAGATGGGTGATTGGGAAACTAATGGCGGATACCCAAAAATTACTACTGCTGCTAACACTAACGCGAAAGCAGATGAATATGATGAGGATGGGCCTCTTCTTGTGATAAAATATAACGGTAGTAGTCTTAATCGGAATTGCTCTCGGATAGTAAGGAATGGAAAGCAGATGTCGGATCTTTATTTCGGAGAGAAATTGAACCTGTATGATGTCGTTGTAGTTGTGGCGAACAGCAGCAGCAATGACAGCTTGGACTTCGCAGAAACTCTGCTACGCAACGTTTCAAAGTCAATTCCAAAGAGCAACTTCGATGGTGGGCCAACAAAAATTCTACTAATCCCCGAAAAAAAGAATAAGATCCAATATGAACACAAAATTGGTGCAGACATTGACCAGCGTTTCAAAAAAGACGCTGCTTTTATAGTCAAAGTAGACTCCGTACAAGAGATCTTTCAAGCTCTTATTAATGGAGCACTTTTGAGAAGGAGAAGATACCACAACCGCTTGGGGGGAGGTTGGATACCTTTTCTCATGAAAATGGTTGTCCCGATTGGGCTCTTGTTTGGAGCTGTAGTTGTTGGAAGAAAGAGTATGGCGGCAATAGAAGGCATTGCAGGAGACCATGATGGCATTTTACAACAGAGTTTTGGAAAAGTTATGCATTGGTGGAACAGTATATCATCAAACACCTCTAAAAAGAATGGTGGTGAGCATCACCATTACAGGACATATTGGTGACGATGCACTTCAATCAACAAGTCATGTGTTAGCTGCTTTCTGACATGAAAGCACACATGTTGCATGCAGTCTACTTTTTCTTTTAATCATGTGCGATGTTCTTCATTCCTTTTTGTTGATCAGCGATGCACACAATGATTTGTGCCTCTTGCTGTAGCATGGCACACGCCAAAATGTCTCCTTCTGTGCGTGTGGTTCCGCACGTGAAAGTCTGAGCATGATGAACTGCGCAAACTTTCAACTAGTGCGCAAGAAAAATTGCAAAGCAACAAATGCTCTTGGCAGAATGACAGGGGATGATGGTTCCAAAAACAGCGTCAAGATTCACTGAATCACAATCAAACAATGAATCAATGCAAATTGTTGCAAAATGCAAACAATTCTCAGACCACCAATCCTTGCACGTCTAGGAATCTTCCAAAATGTGAAAAAAACACTGTTTGTCTGAAACCTCGAACACGTTGCAACGTTCTTGAAGCAAGTGATGACAACGCAAATGTGTGGTCACTGCAAGGTGGTCGCTGACGCAATTCATGCACTTCCTAACTTCACAACACTGTGATGAGCTGAACACGATTGGGTCATTGAAAATCTTTGCTGAGCCAGGACAGAAACGATGACAAAACAAGCACCACAGTGAACAAACTGGTAACAAACATCGTCAAGGGCACTTTTTACAGCTAAAGCAAAGAACAAAGTCGTGCAAAATGGTGACCCAGGGACAGGGTTAGGGTTAGGGTTAGGGTTAGGGTTAGGGTTAGGGTTAGGGTTAGGGTTAGGGTAGGTTAGGTAGGTAGGTAGGTAGGTAGGTAGGTAGGTAGGTAGGTAGGTAGGTAGGTAGGTTA